>PVJN01003886.1:0-95889 GCA_004026805.1 Lasiurus borealis
TTTAAAATCAATTAAAAAACAAAACCCAAACAAAAAACTGTTATTCTATGGAGCATTTGAAATCTTGTTCCCTGGCATACGTTGTTTGGCTCAAATAAACTCCTATAAAAATTCTCTACAGGCTGCCAGGGCAGTATTGCTCAGTGGTTGGTTCTGTGTCGACCTATGAACCAGGATGTCATGGTATGATTCCCACTCAGGGCACATGCCCAGGTTTTGGGCTCAGTCCCCAGTAGGGAGCATTCAGGAGGCAGCTGATCAATGATTCATCAATGTTTCTCCCTCTTCTCCCTTCCTCTCTCTGAAATCAATTAAAAAACAACAACATATATGTAAAAATTTTCTACAGGTTTGGACGATTCTTACATGGACATTAGTACACACACTTTTATATATATAATTGTGCAACAGTGTAAATGAAGGAGGATCAAAAGCCCAATTTATATGTAAGAAAGGTTTGGGAAAACAGAATTCATTTGGGAAATGTGAGACCTGTGAGGCAGTAATCTGTCATGCTCCAGGGGAGCAAAAGGACTGGGGTGAGGCTAGAGAGGTGGCATTGGGTGGAATGGGGAAGGGCCTTGAATGCCAGGAAAAAGAGCTTGATTTCTTCTATGGAACTTAAACAAGCTGCAAATGGCAGGATCAACTTTGGTATTTTTTAAAATATACATTTTTATTGATTTCAGAAATGGAAAGAGAAAGAGAGAGACAGAGAGAGAGAGAGAGAGAGAGAGAGAGAGAGAGAGAGAGAGAGAGATCATAGAGTGGCTGCCTCCTGCACACCCAGATGGGGTACTGAGCCCGCAACTGGTCATGTGCCCTGACTTGGAATTGAATCATGACTTCTTGGTTCATGGGTCGACGCTCAGCCACTGACCCATGCTAGCCAGGCAACTGTGGTATTTTGGTTGGGAGTGGTGAGGATGATGAACTGGAGCCTTGATCTCAAGAGCCTTTAGAGGCAAGGCAGACTGGGAATCCCCTCTGAAGGGACTGGCTGTCATTGGGGACAGCTGCTATTCCCTGCAAAAAGTTGACCTGTATGTGAGCCTAGCAAATTTCTCAAATATAGCCACAGTTCTTTTTTTAAAATGTGAAATCTTCTAGTTTATAGTGTTGGCCCACTTAAAAGCAAAAGCAAAGCAAACCGCTGTGGGAGGCAGATAAAGCAGGTCTGAGGCCCTGATCAGGCTTGGGACCACCATTCCCAGGCTGGAGGCTGAAGGTAAGTTAGGAGCTGAGATAATCCAGATGGCAGTGCTGGTGGCTGATCTCGGGTGATGGGGAAGAGATTGACTGGTAGAGGCCTGATTGCAGAGATACCCAGAGGTAGACTTCATTCAGGATACGTACTTGGTGACTAAGCTGAAAAGGGGAGGGCGGAGTCCAGGGTCACATTCTGGCGATGGAATCACAGAGGACAGAGTGTGGGGGAAAGGAGTCTCTCTGCCTGGGGACGTGGCCTTTGAAGGGCCTTTGGGCCTTCCTGCAACAGGCTGGAGACCTGGAGAGAGGATGAGCTGGAGTCGCTGGGGTAGGCATCTGCGCTGGAGGAGAAGCTGAATGGAGAGAGGCAGAGGCAGGAAAGGGCTAAGGACAAAATGGAAGAGAAGGGAGGGGAGAGAGAAAGAAAGGTAAGATTTTATGGGGCAAAAGAGGCCATCCTTGGTGCTGACTCAATGTATTCCTGATCCTTTATAACTCTGTGCCATACCGAACCAGATGAATAAGTGGGGCCTAATACAAAATCCTGGCACAACCTCGAGGGCTTGTCCTTCAGGTTGACTGGAGGTCCAAATCCACGGATTTCATTCTGTGGGTCCAAATCCACGGATTTCATTCTGTGGGTCCAAATCCACAGAATGGAATCTAGGCCAACTCACATGCTTTCCACTTATCTCCCATCAAGGTAATCAGACCTGGACCAAAGCTGGAATGCAGGTTGTCTATGCCCTGGAATTAGTCTGATGTAAGCCTGCCAAACCCGTGGAGTGGTGGTGAGCTCCTCTTCCTCACCACCTTTATTTGTTTGTTTAAGCTTCATTGTTGGTAGTATTACAGATGCCAGCTTTGACCCCTTCTAGCCTGCATCTGCCCCTCCCCCATTCTTTCCAATTTCAGGGTAAGGAAAAAGGGACTTTTGTTGGACAGTTACTATGTGTTGTATTGTGTCAGGTACTGTCTAGTTTGATGGTATATCA
The DNA here is from genome assembly GCA_004026805.1 of Lasiurus borealis. Lineage (NCBI taxonomy): Eukaryota > Metazoa > Chordata > Mammalia > Chiroptera > Vespertilionidae > Lasiurus > Lasiurus borealis. Next base: position 2,205 of record PVJN01003886.1, read on the forward strand.
GACCTGCACAATAGGTATTGTCGTTATTTCACATTGATCACAACGTGCATTCATTCATTCATTCATTCACTCACTCAATATACATTCACCCAGTATCTTTTTATGGGCCACAGAACTGCATTAGTACTGGAGATACAAAAGTCAAAAACACTAGAAATGGAATCAAAACACTAGGGAAGTGGGTTCGTATGTTGTTTTTTGTATTACGCAGGAATGATCCCCTACGCCATCCAGATTTTGCATACTCCTTAGGGGATGGTATCAGAATGTTGGCAGGGGAAGAGGGGCTTTGAAACATACTCTGGAAAATCTTCCCATATGTTTCTGATTTGGCAGGCTACAATAACCAGAAAATTCTCCTATTAAAACTCTTTGAAATGTGTGATAAAATTTAAACATTTTTATTTTAAATGCAGAGCTGAGCTCCCATAAAAGAAAAGGAAATCTCAGGAGTCCAGAAAGAAATAGGGGAGATGACAGCCAGCAAGTTGATAATGTGTCTTCCTTTAGGTGTCATTGAGAGTCAGTAACCAGTAGTGACAGGAGATGAGGTTCTGCACTAGGTTTGCCAGGAAAAAATATATAGGATAATATAGGATGTGTGTGTGTGTGTGTGTGTGTGTGTGTGTGTGTGTGTATGAAATACACAGATAGCCCTGGCCAGATAGCTCAGTTGGGGCATCATCCAGATGTCTGCAGGTTCGATCCCCTGGTCAGGCACATACAAGAAATAATCAATGAATGCATAAATAAGTGGAATAAAAAATCGCTCTCTCAAGTCAATTTCTTTTCCAACTTTTTTTAAAAGCCACACTCTCAGTAAAAGGATAGACTAGAGATAATGTGTGTACCCAGGAAAGTCCTAAGCTTGCCTGCCTCAGCCTGGAATGGTAGGGAGGTAATTTTATACTTTGCTACATCAAGTATGTAGTTAGAGGTTGAATGGCCACTACCAAAAGGTAAGAAATAGAGTGTATAATAAGTATGGGAGTAAGCAGTTTTAGCCCCCACTCTCTGAACTCTGGTGGAGGTAGGAACTGGAGATTGAGTTAATCACCAATGACCAAAACATTTATTTAAAAAATATGTTTTTATTAATTTCAGAGAGGAAGGAGAGAGTTAGAAACATCAATGATGAGAGAGATTCACTGATCAGCTGCCTCCTGCATGCCCCCTACTGGGAATCAACCTTCAACTGCGGGCATGTGCCCTGATTTATTAATCAAACTGTGACCTCCTGGTTCATAGGTTGATGCTCAACCACTGAGCTACACTGGCTGGGCTAAAAGCACCCCTTAAAAAATAGGGGGGAAAAGGCATACAAACAATGGACAGGGATTACTTAAGGCAAAGATAAACCTTTCACTAAAGAAAAGTTTTATGTCATGACCTGCCCAGTTAGGAATTTAGGATCAGATCACACTGTGAGGTGACTTTCCACAGAACCCCTTCTTTCATCCAAAAATCTACACAGAATGAGCTTGATAATGCAGAATAAGATGAAACTCTCAAATGTTTGTGTATAGCTTTTAATGAATGGGGAAAATGCTACATAAAAATGCTGTTACACTAGGCAATATACAAATATACTGGTGGTCATTTCTGGGTGGCGAGTGGGGGTGATATTTATCTTCTTATGTATGTATGCATGTGTTCTGAGTTCTCAACTCTTACATACTCAGCATCTTGAGATTCATTTAATGAATAGAACAAGAAAATAAATGTTAACACTTCAGGAGATTTGGCACAATGGCCAACAAAATAAAAATATATGAATAATAAAATAAAATAAGAAAAAAAGAAAAGCTTGCCCCATATCACCACTTCCGTTCAACATTGTATGGATGGTAATAGCCAGTACAGCAAAACAAGAAACATAAACGGATGGTGTATTTGAATTGGAATAGGCTATTTTGGTTCACAAAAAAAGAACTTTATATCTATCTATTACTCAGGATTTCTCTATTTATGGGAGACTCACCAATATTTGAAAAAATTAATTTGTTATTGGCATGTTTGAGCTTCTTAAATTAGAATTTTAAAGCTTTTCATGAGTGGTTTGAGGCCAGCCACAGAAGGAAATAGCATATTTTCTATACAAACAATTGCCCTGCTATGTTAACTCCTCAGTTTGCAAGAAAGATGCACTTTAAAAGAAGGAAGTTATATAATTTTAAAGCCTCTATTAATTTTTAAAAACAACTGGCTCTGCTATAAACTCTAGCAAAAAGGCAGTAATTTGATTTGCACTTAAATGGTATTTTTGCAGTAAAATTATCATTAAAGTGATATATGATTCCAACAAATCCAACATAGTTTTATTGTGTTACAAGGTACTGTATTAATTTGCCAAAATTTTGTCATATTCTTTAGATTTGTATTACCAAGTCTTTATGACTTAGAATGCTATATTATAGTCTGATAATTTTAACTGAAAACTATTACCTACATTTTGCTGTACTCTAAAACTTAAACAGAGGAACAACTGTTCACATCTTTTAGTTTTCTTTTTCCCTCCACATCTTTTAGCGTTTTACATTTGTGAACATAAAATTTCCATGTAACTTATAAAAAACCCTGGGGCAGAGGTAGCCTGGAAGGGGCCATCTGTCAAAAATCACACTTGTATAATTACTAAATCATGGTATGTTAGCTTATTGGAATGTAATTATATTTTGAAGTAATTGTGACCACAAAACATTTTTTCTAAAAGGAAACTTGCTCCAGGCTGGTGTAGTTTTATGGTTGAGCATAGACCTATGATTCAGAAGGTCAAGGTCTGATTCCCAGTGGGGGCACATGTCCGTGTTGCAGGCTTGATCCCCTATGGGGAGTATATAGGGAGGCAGCCGATCAATGATTCTCTCTCAGGATATTTCTATCTCTTTCTCTCCCTCTTCCTTCCTCTCTCTGAAATCAATTAAAAAGTATTTAAAAGAAAACTTGTGAATTATTTGATTTACAAATCAATGTCAGCATAAATTCCATGTACTTAATGCTTCTAATAATATGGTGTCCACAAGGGCAAAAACAGTTGACTTACATTAACCACTAAATGCAGTGCAGTGGTTTTCATTCCTGAGAAATCCTTATTTCCAATTAATGGAGGCCAAGTGTCATCTGAAAAACAATACACAAAGTTTCCATTTCAGGGCATGTAATTACAAACACTACATAGTGTTGCTAATACTGACAGTTGTTGTATACAGAATATTTTGCCCTTATTTCATAACTGGAGGCCTGATGCACAGATTCGTGCACTTTGAAAGGAAATTAATTAGAAGGTGGCTAGTGAGGTGGGTCTGGGCGAGATGGGCCAGACATGCCCTGGAGGCAACTTCCGGAGGTCCCTCCCTGGCCAGCAGCACCTGGGGTGGCACCAGGGCTCAAAGGGCATTGGTGGAATGAGCAGGGTCCCTCCAGCAGTGGGGTCTCTCGCCTGGCTGGGGGGATCGGCCTAAAACCTGCAGTCTGACATCCCCACAAGGGGTCCTGCAGTGCAAGAGGGCACTCTGCAAAGTTGCTGTGCCCAGCAGCTCTTGCATGGAGTGTCTGCCCCTTGGTGGTCAGCCAGTTGCTTAGCCTTTTACATATATAGATATTTGATGTAAGTGCCTAACTTGTCAAGTTTCCTATAAAAGAGTAAATTAATTATGCATGTAAACCACAGGAATAGGATATGAAATTATTTGAAAATTAGTGTTTTTTTAATTAAAATATTGCCTACAAAACTCATATGATTATCTCAATAGATGCACTAAAAGCATTTGAATATGGAACTACCATTTGACTCAGTGATCCCACTCCTAGTAATATATCCTGAGGAACACAAAATACCAATCAGAAAGCATGTATGCACCTGTATGTTCATAGCAGCACAATTTACAATAGCTAGGATCAGGAAATAGCCTAAGTGCCCATCAGTAGAAGAGTGGATAAAAAAGCTGTAGAACATTTATATCATGGAATACTATACAGCAATAAGAAAGAAGAATCTCTTACCCTTTGACACAGCATGGAGGGACCTGTAGAGTATCATGAGAAGTGAAATAAGTCAGTCAGAGAAAGACAAGTATCACATGATCACACTCATGTGTGGAATCTAAATAACAACATAAGCTGATGAACAGAGAGGATCCAGAGACATAGAAGCATGAAACAGATGTGGAATCTCAGGGGGAGGTAGGCAAGGTTGGGTGGGTGGGAGGTAATCAACCACAGACCTTGTGTGTATGTGGGTACACACACACACACACACACACACACACACACACACACACATTCATAATCCTTATGCATATATGGACAGGGACTATTCAGTGGTGAAAGCCTGGGGCAAAGGTGGGAGAGGGCTGGAAGGGGTTGATGGAAGAAAAGGGACATATGTAATACCTTCAACAATAAATATTTTTTTAAAAAAGCATTTGACAAAATTCTACATCCTTTCATGATAAAAACACTCAATAAACTAGGAATAGGAGGAAACTTTCTCCATATGATGAAGGGTTTCTACAAAAATACCCATATTGCCCTGGTTAGGGTAGCTCAGTGGATTGGTGCATTCTCCCTTTATACCTGGGTCCTTGGTCAGGGCATATACAGGAACCAACCAATGAAGGTATAAATAAAAACCAATAAATAAAACCAATAACTTTAAAAAAGTTTAAAAGAAAAACCCATAGAAAACATCATACTAAAATTAAAGAAGACCTAAATAGATGGAAAGACATGGATTGGGAAGACTTACTATTGTTAAGATGTCAATATTTCAGTACTCAATTGACCTATAGTTACCTATCTTTTTAAAATACGTTTTAATTAATTTTTTAGAGAGAGAAGGAGGGAAAGGGAGAGAAAAACATAGACGTGAGAAACATCTATTGGCTGCCTCCTGCACGCCCCCTACTGGAGATAGAGCCCTGCCTGGGAATTGAACCTGTGACTCTGGTGCATGGGATGATGCTCAACCAACTGAGCCATATCTGCCAGGGGGACCTGTAATCCCTATTAAAAACCACAGCTGGGGGAAAGGGGGGAGCAGGTATGGGGTGGAGGGGACCAAAAGGGGGGGAAAGGGGACATATGTAATACTTTGAACAGTACAGATAAATAAAAGCCAGCTGACTCCCCACCCAGAAATGGACAGGCTATTTCTAAAATTAATGGAAATTCATAATGAAAGTTAAGACCAGGAAAAAATCAAGATGACTACTCTCACCATTTCTATTCAACATTGAGGGTACAATTAGGGAAGAAAAGCAAATAAAGTATCCAGAGTGGAACAGAAAAAGTAAAACTCATTTGCAAATGTCATAATCTTGTATATAGAAAATTCTAAGAAATCCAAAAAAATTACTAGAACTAATAAAGTTCAGCCAGGAACCAAGATTAATATACAAAAATCAGTGATATTTGTATTCACTTAACAATCCAAAAGGAAATTAATTTCATTAAAAGAACAAAATACTTAAGGAATAAGTTTAATAAAAGAAGTACAAGATTTAATTTCAATGACATTTCGTAGTTCTTTCTAAAAAAAATCAATCAAAATAAATATTTTTTAAAAGGACACACTTCATGTATGTAAATTTATCTAAAATTATCTTGGTGGTTCATTTTTCCATATTTTATGTTTTAGGCTCATTAGGTCTCTCCTTTTTTCTTTTTAAAAACATTTTTATTGAATTCAGAGAGAGGAGGGGAGACGGAGACAGAGATAGGAACACCAGTGATGAGAATCATTGATCTGCACACTCCTTGCTGGGGATTGAGTCCATAACCCAGGCATGTGCCCTGACCGGGAATCCAACTGTGACCTCCGGGTTCATAGGTCAATGCTCAATCATTGAGCAACACTGGCTGGGCCAGTCTCTCCTTTTTTTCAGTGCTAATGGAATCCTACTGAGTAGGTTTGAAAATGCTAAGAAGCAGCTTAGAAAGAGAAGTATAAAATGCATGCTCTTGTCATACAGTTGCAGAAATGCAGACATCATTGAGTACCAGAAACTGATTTCTGACAAAGTAGTAAATTGAGAGGATTCTCAAAAGTATCAGTTCTGCACTCCTGTTTGATGTGAAATGTGCAAATGTATATTCCTCTTCTAGAAGCCGTGTTTGTCCAAATGAGTCTTCTAAGACACCTAAAGAGTTTTTAACTATATTCTGTGAACTGTAACCAATAATCCCTAAAAGTCTGCATTCTGGTTATCTTATTTAATAATCTGTTGCCCTTGTAGTGATGTTTAATCTGATGTATATGCTCTCTGAAAGATACAGATAATTAAAGTTCATTTTGTTAAGCCAGGAAAAGGGTCATTGGCACTTTTTTCCTTTTCCTACCTGAGAAAATTTATTAAAACTCAAAATCTATTGGATTTGTTGTTCAGAGGTTTGTAGGGACTGGGTTTAAATTTATAGGGCTCAAAATAAATTTATGGGGCTAAGAAGTGAAAGCAGAACATTAAGAGTAAGTGTTGAATGATTTAATTAGTGACTGAATAATTTAGCTGTTTATTCTGAGATTAAGATGCCAGCTGGGCCTCCTAGACCTTTGTATGTCAGTTTAATTATAAATTATTTTATTCATTAATTTACCCAGCAAATACTTCAACCCCACTCCTGGTACCAAGTAGGAGTATTAATCAGGGAGCCGTCAGGAAGCAGAAACTAAAACTTAGGATTTACCAGAACTGAGGAGCTCTAAGTTGTATCTCCATGCAGCTGGTGTTCAGAACTGGAAGGAACACCGAGGACAGGATAACCTTGGGTGGTGCCAGATGACCGAGAAAGCAAGAGGAAGGGTGTTGTGACTGGTGCTCACTTCTGAAGAGGCCATGGCTGCTGCAAGAAGTTGGGGGCAGAAGCCAAATGCTTGCTGCTGCTTAAGACAATCCCTGGAAAAGTGGAAGGAAGTCCTTTTCCCTCTTTCTCCATCTTCTGATATTCCTTTCAGTGCTTCCTGTTGTCAGAAGAAACACAGCTGGCAAGATAAATAGGCCTTTATAGATGGGAGAGATTGTGAAATTTATCTGATCATGTCTTTGACCTTGAACTCAGGGCTGAGCACCTTGCCAATGTAGATGTTTTTTCTGGTATCCCCTGTCATAAAGAGACATCTCAAGTAATCTAATTACCACTAGTGGTTTCTTGAGATGAAGTGCCTATTGAATCCAATGCCAGGAGAAAACAAGTGGCTAAGGTGGGTTGGGCTGGCTATTTTTTCTTTAAATATATTTTATTGATATTTTACAGAGAGGAAGGGAGAGGGATAGAAAGTCAGAAAGATCAATGAGAGACATCGATCAGCCGCCTCCTGCACGCCCCCTACTGGGGTTGTGCCGGCAAGCAAGATACATGCCACCAACCGGAATCAAACCTGGGACCTTTCAGTCCGCAGGCTGATGCTCTATCCACTGCGCCAAACCGGTCTTGGCTGGGCTGGCTATTTCTGATGGCACTCCAGAGTTACAGAAAGAAAAGGATTAGATTGGGGCTTGAAATTCTCAGCACCGGTCAATGAACCAGAGAGGTTTTGTGTGGCTGTATCTGCTACACAACTTATACTAGAATTTAGTGACTTGTCTCTCCATTTCTGAGGGCCTAGAATTCAGGATTGGCTTATCTGGATAGTTCTGGCTCAGGGTTTCTCATATTGGCTTGGGCTGCTGTCAGCTGAAAGCTGAGGGATCCACTTCGAAGGCACCACTTTGCATGGCTGTACAGTTGGTGCTTGTATGATGTCTACTTTTCCTTTCAGTTCTAGCAGAGTTTGCTTCATGTATTTCAAAACAATGTTTTCAGAATCATACATATTTCAGATAGTTATGTCTTTTTGGTTAGTGGACTCTTTTTTTTTTCATTTATGTAATTCCATCTTTATTTCTAATAATTTCCCCAGTTCTGAAGTTTACTCTGATATTAATCTAATCTAATCTAAATGTAGCTAGTACAATTAAAAAGTAGTGTTTGTGTGCTTTATCATTTTCCATTCTTTTACTTTAAAAAGAAAATGTTTTTATTGATATTTTAGAGAGAGGACGGGAGAGGGATAGGTGGAAACACTGATGAGAGAGAAACATCACTGCTCTGCTACCTCCTGCAAGCCCTCTACTGGGGATGGAGTCTGAAACCCGGGCTTGTGCCCTGACCAGGAATGGAACTGTGACTGGGACCGTGACCTCCGGTTTCACTGAGCCACAATGGCCAGGCCATCCTTTTACTTTTAACCTGTCTATATCCTTATATTTCAAGTTGGTTTGTTGTAAACAGAATAGATACTGTTTTTTAAATACAATCTAATTATCTATTTTCCTTTTTGGTAGAAGTACTTTATATATTATAGAATTATTTGACTGTTGTCCGCTTTGGCTAGAATTTTTTTTTCATTGAAGAGTTTGATGTATAATACCAGTTGGCCACTTGGTGTATAATACACATTAAAATAAAGTTTTGTGCTAGCTTTACCGATTCGTGTCTTTTCAAAAAATTAATTTTATTTTGCCCTACCTGGGTGCTCAGTGGTTAGAGCTTTGGCCAGAGGACTGAGGGTCCTGGATTTGATTCCAGACGATGGCACGCACCTCCTTGCAGGCTTGATCCCCGACCCCAGTTGGTGTGTGTGGGGGGCAACTAATCGATGTGTCTCTCATATCGATGCTTCTCTCTCTCTGTCTCTCCCTCCCTTTCACTTTCTTTAAAAATCAATGGAAAAAATATCCTTAACAAAAAATAATACAGTGGTACCTCGAGATACGAGTGCCCTAACATACGAGATTTTTTGAGATACGAGCCTTCCAGCGAGCTATTTTTGCTTTGAGATACGAGCAACAGTTGAAATAGGAGTAATCTTGAGGATCGGCTGGCTGCACACGACCCACCAGTTTACCGAGACTCGAGCGTCTCATAGTTTCCCACGCCTCAAGATTACGGAATGAATTAAACTCGTATCTCGAGGTATCACTGTAATTTTATTTTTTCCACCACCACTTATCCATCCATGGTCTCTGTCACCTCCGTCCCCCTCCCATAATCACCACACTGTTGTCCATGTTCATTAGTTCTCTTTTTTCCTTTTTAAAATTTATTATTTTTTCCCCATCACCCTTTATCCCCTCAAGGCCCTCTACCACCTTCACCCATCCCCCTCCACCCCTGCAATCACACTGTTGTGTGTCCATTCTTTTTCTTTTTTTTTGCTCAGTCTCTCCACTCCCCTAACTCTCCTCTCCTTCCCCTTTTACCCCCATACCCCCAACCTTGGAGCTGTCTGCCTGCTCTCTATCTATGAGTTTGTCTCTATTTTGCTTGGTAGTTCAGTTTATTTATTAAATTCCACATCTTAGTAAAACCATGTGGTACTGGTCTTTCTCTGACTGGACTGGCTTATTTCACTTGGTATAAAGTTCTCTTGGACCATCCATGCTGTCGCAAAGGGTAAAATTTTCTTCCTTTTTATGGTAGAGTGGTATGGTATTTCATTGTGTAAACGTACCAGAGTCTTTTTATCCATTCATCTACTGATGGACACGTGGACTGTTTCCAAATCTTGGCTATTGTAAATAAGGCTGCAATGAACATAGAGGTGCATATATTATTATTATTTTTTTTAGAGACATGGTCTCGCTATGTTGCCCAGGCTGGAATGCAGTGACTATTCACAGGCGCGATCCCACTACTGATCAGCATGGGAGCTTTGACCTGCTCCGTTTCCGACCTGGGCCTTCACTCCTCCTTAGGCAACCTGGTGGTCCCCTTCCTCCCCGCCCCCCCTCTGCTCCCGAGAGGTCACCGTATTGATGCCGAACTTAGTGCAGACACCCACTAAGCCCAGAACTCCTGGGCTCAAGCCATCCTCCAGCCTCAGCCTCCCAAGTAGCTGAGACTACAGGCGCGCACTACCGCGCCCAGCAGTGGTGCATATATTCTTTTAAATTAATGTTTTGGGTTTCTTTGAATAAATTCCCGAAAGTGGAATTGCTGGGTCATAAGGCAGTTACATTTTTAATTTTTTGAGGTAACTTCATACTGTTTTCCACAGTGGCTGCACCACTCTGCATTCCCACCAACAGAGCATGAGCGTTTCCTTTTCTCACCAACACTTTGATTTATTGATGATAGCCATTCTGACAGTGTGAGATACTCTGGTTAAATTAAAAAAAAAATTAAAAATTTACCAAGAGTAAAATTGATTTCTTTTACTGCTTGTAATTTTTTTTGTGTTTTAGCACATTTATAGACTTACTTAGTAACTACCATAATTAGGATACAGAACAGTTCTATCACCCTCAAAAAACTCCCTCTTGTTGCCCCATTGTAGTCAAATCCTTCCCCAACCCCTAATTCCTGGCCATATTGATCTGTTCTCCATCTCCATAGTCTTGCCTTTTCTAGAATATCATATAAAGAAAATCACCATATGTAACATGTTTTTCTGCTTTTCTTTCTTTTTTGTATTTAACATTTTGATATTGACTTCTTTCACTCAGCAGTGCTTTTGAGATTTATCCACATTATTGCACGCATATATCAATGGTTCATTCCTTATTAAATACATTTTTTTTGTTAATCCTCACCTGAGGACATTTTTTCTATATATATATATTTTTTTATAGAGAGCAGAAGGGAGGGAAGGAGGCAGAAGGAAACATCCATACATCCATGTGAAAGAGACATTGATTGGCTGCTTCCCACATATGCCTTGACCAAGGCCAGAGCCTGCAACTGAGGTACCTGCCCTGGACCAGAATTGAACCCAAGACCCTGCAGTCCTCGGGCCGACACTCTAATGACTAAGCCAAATGGGCTAGGGCTCTTTTTATTTAGTTGTTTCCGTTGTATGGATTTACTGCAGTTTATTTTTTTCACTTGTTGAAGGACATTTGGGTTGTTTCCAGATTTTGGCAATTATACCCTTTAGGAACATCCATCTACTTACAGGGTTTAAGAGAATTTTTGTGTGTATGTAAACTTAAGTTTTAATTTCTCCAGGGAAAATACCTAGGTGTGGGATAGCAAGGTAATATGGTAAATTATAGGGTAAGTGTATGGCAAGTGTGTTTAACTTTGTAGGAATTACTGAGTGACTATCACCTGGCATTCCTCGATACCAATATAGAGAGCTCCAGTTGCTTCATTCCTCACTGACACTGGTATTACAGTTTTAAAATGTTAGCTATTCTAATAGGTGTGAGTTGAGTGTCATAATGATTTTAATTTGCATGTCCCTAATGACTAGTGATGTAAAGTCTTTTCATGTGCTTAGCATCTGTTTATTTTTCTAGGTGCAGTGGTTGTTAAAATCTTTTGCTTATTTTTGTTTTCTAATCATCCCCCTAGAGCCGTGGATGGCAAACTGCGGTTAGCAAACCACATGCGGCTCTTTGGCCCCTTGAGTGTGGCTCTTCCATAAAATACCACGGTCTGGATGAGTCCATTTTGAAGAAGTGGTGTTAGAAGTTTAAGTTTAAAAAATTTGGCTCTGTTGACTAATGAGTTTGCCGACCACTGACCAAGGGTATGTATGTTGATTTTGAGAGAGGAAGGGAGAGAAACATTAATTGGTTGCTGCTCATACATGCCCTGACCAGGAATCAAAACCGAAACCTGGGTATGTGCCATGACTGGAAATCGAACCTACGATCTTTTTTGGTGTACAGGACAATGCTCCAACCAACCGAGCCATCCATCCAGGGCAATCTTTTGCCTATCTTTTAAAAATTGGGTTGCTTTGCTTTGTTGTTTTTGACAGTTATTATGTCCTGGCAGTTATTTATATCCTTTGTTGGATAGATAATTTGTAAATTCTTTCTCCCAATCTGTATCTGATTTTGGTATCTGGGTAATTCTAACCTCAAAATGAGTTAACAAGTATTCCCTTCACTTTTATTTTCTGGAAGAAGTAAGAACTGGTAGAATTGTTTCTCCTTTTTGAATTTGCGAATGACACTATCTGAAGTTTTCTTTTCCTGAGGATTTTAAACTATAGATTCAATGAATTCAGTAAATAACTAGTCACATTTTCTATTTTTTCCTTGGTGAGTTTTGCTTGTCTTTTAAGCAATCAGTCTGTTTCATCAAAATTTAAAATTTTTGTGCACCAAAGAACACTATCAAAGAAGTGAGAAGATAATCCACAGAATGAGAGGAAATATTTGCAAATTATATGTGATAAGGGATTTGTATCCAGAATATTTAAATAATAATGATAAATAACCCAATTAAAAATGGGTAAAGGACTTGAATAGACATTTCTCCAAAAAAGATATACAAATGGCCAATAAGCACATGGAAAGATGCTCAACATCATTAGTAACTAGGGAAATGCAAATCAAAACCACAATGAGATATCACTTCACTCACAAGCTATCTATAATAAAAATAACAGACAATAGTGTTAGTAAGACTTGAAGAAATTGAAACCCTCATACATTGCTGGTAGGAATGGAAAATGATATAACCAATGTGGAAAACAATTTTGAAGTTCCTCAAAATGTTAAGCATAGTTAGTATTCTCAGGTATATAATCAAGTGAAATGAAAACATACATTCATATAAAAACTTGTACACCATTCATAGTAGCATTATTCAGAGGAGCCCAAAAGTGAAAACAGATCACACATCTATGAATGATAGTGGCATATTCTTACAGTGGAATACGTATTATTCTAAAGGGAATGAAATACTGATAATATGCTATGGCATGGTGAACCTTAAAAATACGTTCAGTAGCCTGCGCAGTGTGGCTCAGTGGTTGAGTATTGACCCAGGAACCAAGAGGTCACCTGTTTGATTACGAGTCAAGGCATATACATGCCTGGTTCCAGGCTCGATCTCCAGTAAGGGGTGTGCAGGAGGCAGCTGATCAATATTTCTACTTCTCTATTCCTCTCCCTTCCTCTAAAAATCAGTAAAAACATATTTTTAAAAAATCGTGGTTTATGCAACTCTGAATATATTAGAAACTATAGAATTTTACATTTTAAGTAGGTGACTTGTATGTGAATTACATGTCAGATGTTACAAAATCAATTATGACATCATAATCAGTTGCAGCAATGAAGACTACAGCAACTTTGTATATTTTCTTGCTTGTTATGTGTCTATCAACCAATTTTTCCTTCCCTATTCTGTTTTATGTAAAAGTATTGATGATGAGCCTACTATTTTAGTCTTTTAGTTATGAAATATACAAGTGGAATTTTGACTGGAATGAACAGTGATGCATATGAGGACTACAGAACTTTGTCGACCCTTCCTTTTAGGAAGAGAATGATGCACTATGTACGAAGGATACTTGCAATGTTAGGTGGAAGCATGAACGTGTTAGAGGTGGACTGAAACTGAATATGGTAGAAGGGTGTGTATCAGTGATGAGTAGCCAAAAGGGGTGGACCGTGCTGGTTACTTATTGTGTCGCTGCCCCAAACCCACTCCATTTTGTGTTCTGTGATACTGGACTCCTGAAAACGACATTTCCCAGACTTCCTTGCCCACTAGCTTCTGGTTAAGGTCAACCTGCTAGTAGGGGCCAGCTGAGGGATACCAGAAAGTCAAAGGACTTTCTTCTCTCCATACTAGTCATCAGTAGCAGGCATTTAGCTCCAGCACTGACCATTTTGGCACCTACTTTCTTATAAGTTCCAGCACCAACTACTTAGAATCCAACCCTTCCCCAGTACGCATCAAAATCTGAGCACTGGTCTCTTGGACCCCTCCCTGCAGGTTTCTGGCCAGCTTCCAAGATGACCCCCAGCGATCCCTTCTGGTCTTGGTATTAGTGACTCTGGGCCCCTCCCACGTTGAATCAGGGTTGGCCAGTGTGACCAATAGAATATGGTGACAATGTTGCCTTGTGAGTTCTGAGACTAGGTCATAAAAGGCAGTGGAACTTCCACCTTGCTCTCTTGGGATGTTCACCCTAGAGCAGTGGTTCTCAACCTTCCTAATGCTGTGACCCTTTCATACAGCTCCCCATGTTGTGGTGACCCCCAACCATACAATTATTTTCCTTGCTACTTCATAAGTGTAACTTTGCTGCTGTTAATGATCTATAATGTAAATATCTGATATACAGGATGTCTTAGGCGACCCTTCTGAAAAGGTCGTTCGACCCCCGAATGGGTCGCGACCCACAGGTTGAGAACCGCTGCCCTAGAGGATGCCATGAGGAGATTATAGGAGCCCCATGGACAGGAGCCCAAGACCTCAACAGCCAGAGCCAACTTTTAGCCATATGAGTGGATCCTCCAGTTCCAGCCACTTCCACAAAAGATTGAAGCCCCAGGCAGTATCTGAGAGCAAACTCAGGACAGATCTCAAATCAAAACCACCAACCAACCTTAGGAGAAACCCCGAACCAGAACCACCCACCCAAACTACTCCCAAATCCTTTACTTAAATCTTTATTGTTGAAAGTGTTACTGATGCCCCCTAATTGTTGCTGCCAAATTCTTGAAATTGTGAGCCATGAGTGATCAATTATTTTAAGCCACCATATTTAAGAGGTGATTTTGTTGTACACCACCAGATAATTAAAGTCACTTCCTCTTTCCTTATAATGCCAGTTTCAACAGCTGTGTGAACAGTTCCCTAGATTAAAGGCCCTATATTTGAAATAACTAGTGTGGTTTCTGTTTTCCTGATTGAACCCTTTAAATTTTAGGAAGAAAATATGAAACGAGAGCAATCGATTCCCTGGTGTCTGCTCTTCCCCCTCCCAAACCCAGCCTTGGGAGTCTTCACTTGTCTGGCTGGCCACCACACCACCTCTGCATCCTCCACCCTTCTCCACTCCGCTTCCATTGTCTTCCCACCAGACTTATAATCACAAAGCTCTGTTCTCATTCTATTTCCTTAGGGCCCCCAGACAAACACTGCGACGCAGGATCTGGGGAGGTTGGGGGGAGCACAGAATTGAGTTTATTGTTCTGAGTCTGGGTTTTGTTCCTTGGACATGATTTTTCCTGGATGGAGGTGACTGACCCACCTCCCTGAGTCCCAGTCCCGTGGGCCTGTTTAGATTATTTTCCAGGTTCAAAGTGCACTGAGAAGGCTTCACAGTTTTAATACTTCCTAGATGCTCAACTGAGGCAAAGTGATAAAATGGCCCTCCCCCCACCAGCCCATAAAATAAAACTCCAAGCCCCCAGCAGCTGCTGCTGCAGCCGTATGAAAAAATAATACAAACTCTTCTTAAAAAATAGATTACACAGAAAGAACCCAGAGGACAAAGGGGCCCGGGGAGAGGCAGGGGCTGCTCCAGCTACTGGTAAGGAGCCTCAGGAAGAGGTCCAGGAGGGGCGCTGAGATGAATTTCAAGGAGCTGGGATGCTGGTGGACACCTGCCTCATCCGCTCTACCCAACCTTCCTCTGCTGCTCCCCCCAGCAACTCTCCCAGGGATCCTCCCTTTGCCCTGAGGCCTAGTACCTGCTTCTCACTAAAGTGGCTTTAATAAACAAACAAAAAGACCCAAAGCAAGAAGGGCTGCTGCCCGCAACGGGATGCCCCCTACAGGAGCAGACGTCTCTTTGCTTTGGAGGTTTGGATAGTTATCAATACCTGCTACTACCTAGACACCCCTGAGGGGTGGTGGTGATAGGCCCTAGACTCCCTTATGGCTCCTGGGAACTCCGCTCCCTTGGCACACCCCCTCCTATGTACTCAGCCGTGACAGGGCATGGTCTGAAGTTGGCCTCCAGCAAGGCCTTGGAGGAGCTGCAGACAGGTGGAGCGTGTGCAGGACAGCCAGGGCGGTGGGGTGTGGGAGGGGGCACAATTCACATGGGCCCTCAAGCTCATGCAAGGAGAAGCAAGAGGGGGCAACCCCACCAAGACAGAGGTAAGGCAGGGTGAGGTGATGGTGTGTATGCAGCCAGACCAGCTCTGCGGCTGGGGGGCAGAGACAGCACAGGGCCACAGCCCACAGGATGGGAGGCAAGTCAGGGCCTAGTGATAGGGAGGGGTCTGGGTGCCCACTTCTGCTGAGCCTCCACACCTGGCTGCCTCCTGCAAAGGAATCTGGTGCAGGGTGGATTTTCTGGAGGGGGGACAGGGGCTGCTGGGTGGGCTGGGCTCAGTCAGGGACCTCAGGGTGGACAGGCAGTCCACTTTCGCCACGCCGGTAGGTCTCCCAGAAGCCCCTGTCCAGCTGCTCCAGCTGTGAGCCTAGTGGTAGGTGGCCGGCCAAGTGCATGCGGAGGGTCTCCAACCATTGCTCCAGCTTCACGAAGGAGGGCCTGGGATGACAGGTCAGGGAGAGGGATGGTGGGATCTGGCTCTGCTGAGGACCAGCCCACCCCAAGGCTGCCCAGCCGTGCCCTACCCCACTCACCTCTTCTCAGGGTCCAGATCACAGCAGCGCACGGTAATGGGGAAGAAGCTCGGGGGGCAGTTTGGGGGGCAATAGCGGTCCAGGAAGCCTCGCACATTGAGGCCAAAGTCCATGGTGCGGGGCAGGTAGTCGGGGTCAGCGTTCACCCGCCCGATGATCTGTCCAGCACAGGGCCAGCAGTTAGCCAGGGGCGCTTGGGGCTGGGTCCCACCCAGGAGGCATTTAAGGGGAGTTTACACTGGGCCTGGATACAAATTGCTGTGGGAGCCCCGTTCCCAGGAGCCTCCTTAGCCTGCAGCCTAGGAGGATAGGGAGTGGAGAGGAGCCACCGGACCTGATGCCAACTGCTGCCCACCCCTGGACCTACCTCGCACAGGACGATTCCAAAGGAAAACACATCCACCTTCTCATCATAGCTTCGGCCTAGACAAAGAAACTGACTATTAGCAAGTGAGGCAGACCAGGGATCCAACTGGCAGGGATGCTGGGCCAGGGACTGGCAAACCGCATGGATGCCCTGGCCAACAGGTCATGACCAGAAGGAAGATGCTCTGCCCCTGACCCTACCGGGAGGGGGGGGAAGGTGTGTAGGAAGGGTGAGGACAAGAGCCCTGGATAAGGGGTACCAGGCCCAGCATGGTCCCTGACAAGCTGTATGATTCCAGACAAATCATGGACTTCACTGTGGCCCTGAAGGATAACCATGTCAAACCCTTGCAACCTGTGAATGCTACTTTGTTGAAAACAAGGTCTTTGCAGATGACTAAGGTTCTTGAGATGAGATAATCCCAGATTATCCAGGCAAGCCCTAAATGCCATCACAAGTGTCCTTATAATGACTAATGAAGAGAAGACACACAGAAGAGGAGGCGGTGGCCATGGGAAGATGAGAGCAGAGATTGGAATGATGTGGCCTAAAGCCTGGGAATGCCAAGACAGCTGCCTGAAGCAACAAGGAATGAACTCTCCCCTACAGTCTCTGCAGAGAGCACAGCTCTACTGATTTCAGACGTCCAGCTTCCAGAACCTTATGTAAGTGAATAAACTTCTTTCGCTTTAAGATACCCAGTATGTGGTAATTTGTTACAGCATCTTCAGAACTCTCGAAGCCTCAGTTTCTTCATCTGTACAATGGGAAGAATACCATCTACCTCATGATGCTAAAAAAAAAAAAATCAATATAGACACTCATTTACTGAGTGCTACCTAGTTTATAACCTTATCTAATCCTCACACCACCCCTTAAAGATAGGGACTGTTAGCCTTACTTTATAGGTGAAGTTATTTGGGGGGCTATGTTAACTTCGGTCAGAGCTGGCGCTGAGGTGACCCCTAGTCTGCCTGTCCTGACCCTGTGTTTGCATGCCACCTGCCTATGGAGGGGCTTTATAATCCATGGTCTAGGCCAGTGGTTGACAAACTGCGGCTCTTGAGCCACATGCGGGTGCGCAGTTTACGGCTCTGTTGACTAATGAGTTTGCTGACCACTGACCTAGACTCTCGATTCCAATAATTACAGGCTGCTGTTGTTCCTTGTGATTAAGCCCCTATCCCAGTGGTCGGCAAACTCATTAGTCTAGGCATACACAGTGTGACAGGCCTGATTAAAAAAAGGAAGTGGGAGAGAGAAGGCCTATCCTAGGCAGAATAATGGTCCCCAAATATGTCCATGTCCTGGAACTTGTGAATTCACTGCCTTATATGGGACTATGCAGAAGTGATTAAGTTAAAGATCTTGAGGCAGGGAGTCGGGGGGCGGGGAGATCTTGGATTATTTGGATGAACTCTATGTAGTCGCAAAGATCCTTATGAGAGCGAGGGGAGTCAGAGTCAGGGAAAGAAATGTGATTCTGGACACAGATGCCAGAGAGAAGATGCCAGGCCTTGATGGAAGAAGGGGCCACCACCTGAAGAATGAGTGGCCTGGAGGAGCTGGAAAGAAGAAGGAACAGACAAAGGAACAGAAGAAGGCTCCCCTAGAGCCTTCAAGGAACCAGCCCTACTGACACTAACTTAAACCCAGTGAGACTTCAGTTGTTGGACTCCTGACCTCCACAACTACACAAAAACTTGTGTTTTTAAGCCAAGTGTATGGTAATTAGTTATACCAGCATGGGAAAAGGACCCAGAGGAAGTAAAGGGGCTGAGGAGGCTAGGGTTTGGGTGGCTGCAGTTCTGCCTGGGACCCCTGGGTCCCAGGGAGATATGACAGGTGGGCTACCCACTCACCATTGATCATCTCGGGTGCCATCCAGTAGGGGTTGCCTACCACGGTGTAACGCTTCCTCCGGTCTGGCTTCTTGAGGCTTCGCAGGTCTTCAGGCTGAGTCTTCTCGTCCACCATGAGCCGCGCCAACCCAAAGTCAGCCACCACCACGTTCTTGTTCTGGGGTGACGAGGAAGCAGGGCCACACTGAGCATGTTCCTGCCACCACCAGCTCCTGCTCCTAGCCTGGAAGCCACACCAATCCACAGACAGCCAGAGAACATAGCTCTGACACCTGGGGCTGCTCAAAGGGGCTTGTGTGCAGGGCTAGGACCGCCTTCCTTCCCCAGTCCCCTCTGCTCTTTGCAAATGGAGCTGCCCAAAGCTTCGGAAATACCAGTGTGGCCCCACTCCCCTATTTATTATTTCTTTCTTAATTCTCCAACAATCTGGTACATGTTACCTTGCAGATGAGGTGACTGAGGCCCAGAGAGGCCATCCAGCTGGCCAATGATGGCACTGGATTCAAACCCAGGGTGCCAGAGCCCCTGGCTTACTGCTTTAAGTTTGTAGAGCCCTTCTCAGGGCGAGCCCGGACCCTGGCAGAGTTGAGATGCTGATTGCTATGTTCACCCAAGATGGTAAAATCAGGGATGGGGTCTCCTGAGCGATGAGGGATGGGCAGGGAACCCTAGGGCACAGTACCAAGTCAGAGGGCTGGGGAGATCCTCCGAGTGCCCCAAGGCCCAGCCTCTTAGGCTTGGTGTCTGGGGCCCTGGAAATTGAGCCACATGCGGCTCTTTGGCCCCTTGAGTGTGGCTCTTCCACAAAATACCACGGCCAGGGCAAGTCTATTTTGAAGAAGTGATGTTAGAAGTTTAAGTTAAAAAAATTTGGCTCTCAAAAGAAATTTCCATCGTTGAACTGTTGATATTTGGCTCTGGTGACAAATGAGTTTGCCGACCACTGACCTAGAGAAAACTACAGACATGGCGAATGGGTGAGGGGATGAAGTGCAACCTGGGCCCAGCTCGATGAGGCCTCAGGGGACACAGTCCCTCTCAGGGCTCCATCTCCTCAGGTGTAATACCAAGTGGGAAGTTAGTGGAAGGGTCTTGACCTGGATTCCTCAGACTCCTGGACATTGGTTCTTGAAAGGCAGGTCCATTAGGATTGTTCAAGTCCTGTCTGGTTCATACTCTATCCCTTTCAGAAGGCCTGATGGGGGGCTCAGGACTGTGCACTTTTGTAAGTCTCACAGGATCAAATGGTGCAGGGTTCTGCAGATCCTACTATGGGAACAGCTCTAGGGAAACCAGTGCACGCCACCACTGATCCTCAGAGGCCCCAAATTGTAGACAAAGAGTTTGGTTGTAATAGATGGATTCTGGGGACAGGAGGCTCACAACTCTCATCAGATTCTCAAAGGATGGGCTGTGCTGTGGGACTGATGCTGTGACAGGTCACCCTGTTCTCACTGTGCCCAGCACACTGGCTGGACCTAGCAGTGATACTTATTGCCAGCAGGGGCAGCCTAAGCCAGCTCCCTGAAAGATCCATGGAGTGGATCTAGCCTCACCAACCTCTGTGCTCACTGCTCACTATTTCCCACAGCCTAGAAAATCCCTATGTTGCCTGAACATTCCCTGGGGCTGAGACCCCCACTGGACAGAGAGCAACTCATGGCTTCCTGGATGTCATGCTGCTGGGTCTTTGCATGCCCCGCTGCCACCATCACACTCTTCCTGTACTGAATTCACTGGACAAACACCTGTCTGGAGAACTCCTTCTCTGGGATGGGCGCTCATCCTGCCTGTAGTGTGATGAATCATGTCCCCAGCAAATTCATGTCCACTCAAAACCTCAATGTGAACTAACATGGAAACAGGCCTTTGCAGACATGCTTAGTTAGCATGAGGTTACATGGATTAGGGTGGGCCCTAAATCCAATGACTGGTGTCCTTATAAGAAGACATAGATAATAGAGGGAAGAAGGCCACATGAAGATGGAGGCAGAGACTGGAGTAATGTAACTGTAAGCCAAGGAGTGCCAGCAGCCTCTGAAGCTAGGAGAGAGGAGGGGCCAGATTTTCCCTGAGAACTAACCAGCCCAACACCTTGATTTTGGACTTTTGTCTTTCTGAACCCTGAGGACACACTGCTGTTACTTTAAGCCATCCAGTCTGTGGCACGTTGTTATGGCAACCCATAACAGGATGCCTCTCCAATTGGGCGGTCAGTCACTCCCTCCTCTGTTTTCTGCAGACAGACTAATAATCAATACCCACTTAAGTATGTCCCCTCAAAGCCTCTTTCAGGAAGCCTGCCCTGATGACCCAGTTCACATGCCCAGGCCCCACTTTAGACCCACAGCCGGAGAGCCTGGTGTCTGCCTGGCCACTCTGCTGTAGGCTGTTCTCTATGAATGCCACACGCCTGGATCTTTACCGTTTACACATCCGTTTTCCTTTCATTGACTTGTCAGACCCCCTACAACCTGCAATGTCAGTGGCTCAGAGAGCTGGAGCCACACTGCAGGTAAATGGCACAGTGAGGTCTGTTTGCCTCCTGGCCTTGAGCTGCCCCCGCTCCACCATGCCCCCGGGATAAACCGGAGTAGGTGCACCTACCCAGGGACCCCTGTTCAGAAAAGGCCTTGAGGCTGACTGTGGTGGGCAGTGCTCCTGCTCTCCCCTCCCTCCCAGGCCCAGGCTGCTCACCTCACGGACCAGGCAGTTGTGGGAGTTGAGGTCCCGGTGGATGATGTTCATGGAGTGGAGGTAAGCCTGGGGAAGGGGGGCACAAACGTCAGGAGACGGCTGCGCTGAAGGACCCCAGCCCTGGCCCCAGAGGCTCCCACCTCCCATCCCGCCCCCATCAGGCCAGTTGGGGGTGTTCTCCCCACTCTCCGTTCAGTCCTCTGTTCTCAAAGCTTTCTCCTGAAAGTCCCTTGTGGAATTTCAGATTAGCAGAGAGAATGTTTTTATAAGTGGGGCTGGATCACCAGCCCACACCCCGTAAGTCAGAACCAAAGCTTACTCACCATCCCTGAAGCAATGTCCTTGGCAAAGCTCACCCTCTGACTCCATGGGTACTGGCTGTCCTGGGGGCAGAGAGACAATGGCCAGGAAGGGCCAAAACAGGGCCACAGTGGAGGGGCAAAAGGGTGAGAGAGAGGCAGGGGGCAAGTGTCCTAGAAAGTCTGATGACCCCACTCTCTTTTGCACCCACACTGTTCCTTCTAATGAGTGTGGGTGTATAATTCAAAACAATGTTCTAGCAGAACTGATTTCAAACACTAAAGTGGGAGTAGGGAGGAGAGAGATATTCCTTTGTAGTTCTTGATGCGCCACCTGAGAAAAAAGCTCTTTTATCTTCTACAAAATCCCATCCTTTCAAGTTTTTTAAAAATCTAAACTGACTTTTATGAACCATCATAGATGGGCCTGGTGAGGTCACCTGCCACAGGCCAGCCATATCGCTCAAGAGAGCAGGGCTTTGGGCTGTCATTTGGGGAAATAACTTCTTCTCTTACCTCATCCCCTGGTGACCTCCAGAGGGAGGGTGAGGACATCAGAACATACTAAAGACTGAGAGCAGAGTTAGGAAGCCTAAGTGGTACGTTACCACAGAATCCCCTCTGAGAAGTCCTGTCTGTTAGGAGACCACAAAGTGACACTCCGGCAACACCAGGTAATTTGGCTGAGGGGGGAAGAATCAGTGGCGGGTGCGGGAGGGGACAGGAACGCAGGGTCTCAGGGTGACACTGACAGCCCTCACACTGGACCCCAGGGGCACTGCCAGCAGCACAAGAGCGATGGAAGTACCCCTCCAAGCACTTTGCTTCTAAAGGTGGCTTTGTAATTTTTTCCCAGCCCTTAGTTCTGAATTTTATGGAACCTGGCAAACAGTACAAATGATTTGCTTTCACCAGAAGCAAAACAAAGGTCCACGTGAAGAGGTCATGGGAGGGGCCTCTCAGGTGTTTGACCTGTGGCAGGTGGGCTGGGTCTGGCCTGTGGCCCTGCAGGATGACCAATTCAAAACAGCCGGTGTCCCCTCAGCATAGCCGCCACCCTTCTCTGAGCCTCAGCTTTTCTCCTGCTTCAGATGGAGTCAGAATATCCTACTGAATTCTGAATCAGGGTTTGGAGGGTCTTTTGAGACCAGAGCCCACCACACCGAAGAGGGGTCAGGCCCAGAGGGGAGGTGCCTTGCGCGGGGCAGCCCAGCACTCACCATGCTCTTGATGATGCCCCGGAGTGTGCCCCCCTTGATGTACTCGGTGATGAAGTTGAGCCTCTTGTCCTTGTAGAGCACCCCGATGAACTTGAGCACATTGGGATGCTCCAGGCATCGCATAACCTTCACCTGGCAGGGAACAAACAGGCTGTGCACACATCTCCTTCTCCCTCCACTGTCCCACCACAGGCCACAGACAATGCCAAAGACAGGGTACCCTCCCCGCCCCCCATGGGGCTCCTGCCACACCCACTGCCACTGTGCTCTTTGTTGGAGCTTCTCCCCCACCCCAGAGTGGCCCTGCCTTTCTTGCCCTCCTGGCAGATACGTTTTCTGCTTTCGTTGTTTGACTTGAGTGTCATCTTCTTGGGATCCTCTGCCACCCTTCTCAAAGGTGGAAAGGGGTGGGGGCCACAGCACATACCAGAAGTCTGGTGAAGAGAGCGTGGCAGTTCCACTCACTGACCTCCTTGAGAAATGTCCTCTGTGTCTCCTCATCAAAACGGATCAGTTCCTTCATCACCATCACCTCACCTGTCTCCCGGTGTGTCACCTGCGTGGGGACACCAAGACATGGAGATAGACAGAAGCTCTGCTCTAAGCCCAACTTGCCACGGCCCTATCCCTACCCAGAACTGTCATGGAGATAAATAGTCAACTTCCAGATCTTCACAGACATTTCATGTGATGTCCTGGCCCTCAAAGGTGGCAGGACTTAATACCACTATAGATGAGGAAACTGAGGCTCAGGGAGGTTTCCTAGCAGGGCTCCAGGTCACCCCGTTGGCAGGGAAGGAGGTGGCTGGGCTTGGGTCCAGGACCGCCTGACCCAGAGGCCAGCTGTCTTTGCTCTGCTGGGCTGTCTCCTGGAGGTGCAATGGTGGCTTTGCCAGGGACTCCTCCCCTGGCAATGGGACCAGGGATAGCGACTGGGGGCCAGGGCCTATCTGGACAAGAGCATGTGGGCAACCTGACCAGCACCTTTTGTATAATCCTGAATCCTCTAGTCATAGCCCGTGACACGAGAGCCAGGGAAGAGCTCATGTCTCTGCTGGGGAGTGTGAAGCAGAAAGCAGTCCCGAGTCTGAGTGAGTTGGCATCAAGCTCAGTATGAGGCCTTCAGGGTGTGGCTGGGCTGTCCTCCCAGCTGCCACCTCCCAACAACCGCCTCCATATAAAGTTCTAGGTCTACCTGGAGTAGGTACCCTTCCCCTCACTAGCTCAAGGAGGCCCAGGTGGAGGAGACTGGCTAGGGAGCCTGGAAGTCCCTTCCATGTGGCTTCCTGGAGACACTGGTGGGAGGAGGTAGGACTGATAGGTTGCACCCGCCCGCCTGCCTGCTCCCACTCTTGGCCTGTCCCTGCCCGGCATGCCCTGTACCTTGATGGCCTGGCCGAAGCAGCCCTTGCCCAACACCTCCCCGTGGATGAGGTCCGATGGCCGGAAGATGCGATGTGGCCGGCAAACCACGCGAAGGGACTCAGAGCGCCCCAGGTCCCTGCACTGGGAGGCAGGGGAGCCCAGTGAGCCGGCTCCCGGAGATCTGTCGATGCTGTAGCTCCTCCTGGGGACACACACACATGCCCAGTGCCACCAGAGGGCAGGTGGACACCTGGCTGAGGCCCCCTGGGGGAGACTAGGCCTCGGCCTGCCCCCTTCCTCTTGCCTGTCATGTTCCCATCTAAGTCAGTCTATGCTAATCATCTGTTCTGAGAGGGTAGCACAGGGCAGCTCTCCTGAGGTGGTCACAAGACTCTCACCCCATCCTGATGCCAGCACCTGGTGTCCCATCCTGTTTGGCCTTGCTGTTTGAGGCCCACTATTGTTCAGGTGCCCTTAGTAGGAATGTTTGTCCTTGGGCTTCTCTGCTTGGTGGTGCTGGGTCAGACATACTTTGTCTCCCAGCATTTGGGTCCTGGGGTGCAGAGACTTTCCCAAGAAGCCCATAGCCCTGCCACACTGGTGGCCTTAGAGGGTGGCATGAGCTCCAGCAAACACAGGTGGGGAAGAAATACACAACCACAGCATCAGTATTTCTCAAGAGTAAAGGCTGTCCCCACCGCCCCTTCCCCAAGTCTTTACCAGGAGTCCTGAGCAGGCTCACAGTAAGTGCAGTGAGGACCGGGCTGCTTCTGGTTTCTTCCTCATCTCCTCCACTCCCCAATTTGCAGGAGTACAGGGCACCCCCAACCTGGACCACTGCAACAGCCCTCTAGCTACCTCTGGTCTTGGGTGCCCTTCCAAGGGGACCAGAGTGGTCTCTGTGAAACACATCTCTTTGTTGCCACACCCTTCAGTGAGGCCCTGTGACGAGTGGACAAAGTCCAAGGACTCCTGCCACATCTGAAGCCCTGCAATTAGCTTCTGCCTGGAACCCACCCCTCCCAAACCACACCAAACATCCCATCATCCTGAGTTACTCATGGGCTGCTCCTTGCAACCAAGGTGCTGGTACACCCTGGAAAGCTCTGTAATTCCAACTGGGGAAGATGCTTCCACCTACTTTCCAACTTCTCACTACCTGTCCTTCCTCTCATATTCTCCAGCACCTTTTGCTGGCCTGCTTTTCTGCAGACTGAGTGACTGGAGGGTGGGAATCAGGTCTCATCTCAAGGCCCAGCATCAGTGAAAGGACCCAGATACACCAAGGTACCGGGCTGACTTACAGGACAGGTTTCTGCCGGGCAGAGCTGCCAGCCTCTCCACTGGGAGTGTGAGCTGGGGAGCCCAGGGGGCTGGGCTCAGGGCCCGCCACATGGCCCAGCGTGTCGTGGGGGTCGTGCTCAAGAGTCAGCTGGAGCAAGCGGCTGGTTTCCTGGATCAGCAAATCAATCTGGGGAGAGCAGGTGTATGGACAGGTGAGTCCCAGGTGGTGGGGGCAGGCATGAAGGCACCACCTCCAATCCTGCTTACCAGACTCAGGACCCATACCTCATCCAGGGGCACGTTCCGAATGGGTGTGCCATTGATCTCCAGGATCCGGTCTCCAATGTGGATGGAATTCTTCACATCTGGGCTCATGCAGCCTGGGTCCACTCTGTGGGCACAGAGCAAGAGCAGTGGTCAGACTCCTGCCTGCCCACCTGTCCCCTGGAGCCCTGAGAAGAAACCGAGGTGATCTGGTTCTAACTTGTGTGATCAGTGGATGGCAATGGTCTAGAACTCGGAGTTCTGGTTTGGTGAGAATTCTGTCATTAATTACTGATGTTTCCGCTGTGTGAAACTGGAGAAAGGTGGCACTCCCTTAGCTATTTGCTGCCCCACACCAAGTGCTCAGGGGCTGCCGTTCAACAGACCAATCCTCCAAACTTCCTGGTTTGCTTGGAGCAAAAGAGCGCCATGAGTGTTAAGAGGGTCTGGATTCACTGGCTTCCTACCTGACTCTCAAACTGCCCTGAAAGATGAGGTGAAAGCTCCCATTCTCCAGAATCAAGCAGGAAGGAGCTTGAGACCTGTCCCTAGCCACAATTGCAGAGTAGAGATGGGATGACGCCCTCGATTAGTTGGCCATAAGCTAACTCATGGAATGGCCAATATACCAAATTTAATCGCTTCTTTTAACATTTTGGTATTATCTGGTTTTCCTTTTGTCTTCATAAAAGCTTTTTAAGGAATGCTCACTTTACCTTTGCCCTGAGGTGGGGAAGGGTAGGTGATAGGATAGAGAGGAAACTGAAGACTTAAGGAAAAGAGATGCATAAAAAAAAAAATTCATTATCAAGAGCATATTCATACCTAGAGGAGCTTTTCTTTATATTGGAAAGCCAGGTAATAAATGTAGAAGGGGAACCACCATTTCGTAGCCATCGTGGTAATAATACAGGTAAGAATCACCTACAGATGCCAGCACCATTCGGTGAAAGGTTCTTGGGAACAGGATATTTACACAGTCAAATCTCATAAATGACTTACTGATTACATTACAAAGGGAAAAAAAATCCTTTATAGCAGAGAGGTTTATCAAGGCTGACATCCTCAATAAAGGGCATCATGTAACGATGCACAGAGAAGGACACAGCACCACTTATGTGGTATCAGGCCAAAATGCATAATCTAAATCTAATAAAGAGGAGACATCAGTCAAACCCAATGGAGGGACATACCACTTAACTACTGACCTGCACTCTTCATAAACGTCATGAAGGACAATGAAAAGCTGAGGAACTGTCACAAATTAAGAGACTGAAGAGACATGAGGACTCAGTGAAATGCATGATCATGGACTAGATCCTGGATCAGGAAACTGTTATAAAGATCAAAACTGAGACACCTGGCAACATCTGAACATGGACTGCATACTGGATAAAGGTACTGTATCAATATTAAACTTCCCAAGTGGCATGATTACATATAATAACAATTGATAATTATGTATGAGAATATTCTTATTTTTCGGAGAATGTCCAAGTTTTTTTGGCAGGGAGGATGATATCTATAACTTACTTTCAAATGACAATATATACATATGTATGTATATATAAACATAAATCAGTACATATATAAATGTAGAGGGAGACACACACATACACCCCAAATGTGGCAAAAAATTAAAATTGATGAATCTAGGTGAAGGTTGTATAGGTATTCAATATACTTATTTTAGCAAATTTTCTGTAAATTTGTAAATGTCAAGATAAAAAGTTGAACCCCCCCCCCCACATCAATGAATACATTTCCATTAATATAAGCTTCTCATGGATAGAGCCTGAAAAATATATTCCTTAGACTTCTCATCTCCCTTCCTTCAGTCTCCTGTTATAAGGCAGCAGGGGGCTGGGTCAGAGATAAACTTTCCTTAAAATGCTACTATAAACGAAAGGAAAGATGGTCAACTAAAACTCGCTTAAAACAAGTAAATCCGGTCAGCAGCCTTTGGGCAAGCTGGAAGCTTCTGAGAAAGGGTGGCTCTGCAGAAATTGGAAAGCAGATGTTGTCTGGAAAGAATGCTCAGCCAGTAAGGGAGACGGGGGAGGTGCCGTTGGCTCTCCATTTCTAAAATTCTGCCTGGTTGTCAGGGACCAGCTGGTCTGGGAGTTTCCCCATCTCTCACCAGTCTGTCTGCTTACTTGTGTATGTAAGGCAGCTGCTGGCTTGGCTGATGCTCAAGGTGGGGGTGGAGATGAAAGGCAAGCCCGCCAGCATCCTCCTTCCCCAGTACTACCTTCACTTCTTAGGCATGGTACCTGGTACCCAGCAGGTGTATGAGGAAGTTCACTGAATCCAATGGAAGCTGGCACTTGGTTCTCATGTCCAGACGTGGGGACATGGGAGAATTTAAAACTACTTCTCAGGGAGTCAATGAACTCCTCAGAGAAATCTTACAAGGCTCCCAAGTATCCAACTTCCTTACTGTTCAAAGACCCCAAAGCCCATAGACAGGGAGCTTGCTCAATGTCACAGAGTTGTAAGTGAGTTGGCTCCCTAATCGTCATTTCTCCTGGCATCGCAGACCTTTTCTACATCCTTTATAATTTTCTTTAGGGATGAGCTGCTAGTACCAAATTTTGGTTTTGCCTGCCTTACCATGTGTATTTCACCCTCATTCTTGAAGAGTATTTCAAATATAGAATTCTAGGTTGATGGTTATTTTTTGTTCAGTGCATTAAATATATCATTTCACTGATTTCTGGCTTACATGTTTTCTATGGAGAAATCAGCTGTCAGTCCAACAAACTTTTTTGAAGGTAGTGTCTCTATTTTCTATGGCCACTTGGAAAGTATTTTCTTTTGCCTTTAGGGTACTAATTTCACTAGATGGGGTGATCCATGGGTGGATTTATTTTCATTTTGCTGTTTGGGATTTCCTGGACATGAGTATGTGGATTGGCGGCTTTTATGAGTTCTACGAAGTTCTCAGCCATTACACCTTCAAATTGTGCCTCTCTCCCATTAGTTCTCTCTTCTTCTGGGATTCCAAATAGATGATCTGATTCCCTCACTGTCCTCCATATGTCTTAACCTCTCTTTCCCAGTTTCCATCTTTTTGTGTATCTACTTCTCTCTTCTGTTTTAAACTGTACTCTATTATTAAATGCTTGAATTAATATTTTCATTTTAATAGTTATATATTTCATTTCTAGAGGTATACTTGGTTTCTTTACAAATTTATTACTTTACTCATTTTTCAGGCATCTCTTTTTTATGGAAACATATTGAGTGTAATTACTTTATACCATTTCTGATCATTCCAATATCAGAAGGTTTTATAGGTCTGGTTCTGCTTCCTGTTGTTTCTGTCGACTCTTGCTCACAATGCCTTGCTTTCTTATGTATTTGTCCAGCGATTTTTGACTGAATTGCTCATCATCTTTGAAACACTTATCTAAGTAAATTCGATGAAGCCTGGAAGTGGGTTTCTTCAGAAAGGATCTGCATCTGATTCTGTAAAGGGCTTGGGAGCACTATCAGCAGGAAAGAAGCATTTTAAACTTTTACAATTTTGTCTTAAGGCTTTGAACTACTTAGACGTAGGAATTTGGTTTGTAATCCCAAATGTATAAATTCTTCGATGCCCTCTCCCCTTCCATTCAGGTTCAAATCAGTTTATTTTATAGTTCTCAGAGTTGGGGGGGGGTGGGGGGATAAGTGTGAGCTGATGGAAGGTGTGGTTTATTTCTCATTCATCCTTACCTTGAGAGCCCTTTTTGGGGTCCAAAGTTTAATAGGGGAGGGAGCAGTTTTCTTATTAGACTAGCTTCCTTAGCAAGTCACGGCTTTCAAAGACCCAGCCATGAAAGGATTGAAAATTAAAGCTTAAGGCCCAGCTGGTGCTGCTCAGTGGTTGAGCATCAACCCATGAACCAAGAGGTCCTGGTTCAATTCCTAATCAGGGCACATACCTAGGTTGCAGGCTCGATCCCTAGTTTGAGGTGTGCAGGAGGCAGCTGACCAATGTATCTCTCTCATCAATGTTTCTGTCTTTCTTCCTTCTTCTCTCTCTAAAATCAATAACATATTAAAAAAAAAAAGAATCAAGAAAATTGAAGCTTAAGTTCACCTAATTTAGATCTGCCATCAAGGCATGGCTACCTTTAGTATTCTGCTGATATCCCTGGGCTCTCTCCTTCACTTAAACTTGACCTGGTTACTTTTCTTTCTTATTGGATCAGATGTAGATCTAATAAGAATTACTTATTTTTTGAAATATATTTTCATTGATTTCAGAGAGAAAGGGAGAGGGAAAAAGAAAAACATCAATGATGACATCCTATCATTGATTGGCTGCATTCTGCACACCCCCCCCGCAATGGGGATTGAGCCCGTAACCCTAGGCATGTGCCCTTGACTGGAATCAAACTTGGGACCCTTCAGTCCACAGGCCGATGCTCTGGCCACTGAGTCAAACCCACTAGGTCTGTGTAGTGGTTTTTAGAGGAACTAGGCATCTGGTATACCAGGCTGTCAGAACTGGGCTCCATATGGGCCTACGTGCTACCATTTTCAGAGCCCCCAGTCCCAGAGTTGGCTCCCCATCTAAAGCATCCGTGGCTACAGCCACACCACCTGCAGCCTCAGCAGGCCAGCCACTCACCCTTGGACGCGGACGGTGTGGGAGTGCTCCGTGCCACAACCTGGTGGGCCATGAGGTGGGTCGATGGAGACTGAGAGGCCACGTTTGCCATGAGCTGTGGCTGGGATGGAGACTAGGGTGACAGTGTGGGGCAGGTGAGAGCCGGGGGAGTCGGGCAGGATCTGCTCGATGACGGGGGTCACCACAGTCTGGTAGTAGCAGTGCCCGCTGCAAGAGTCACAGGCAGTGGGAACCCAAAAAGTGGGAAGAAAAGAGCATCAGCAGTCACCAGCATCTCCCCACCCCCAAGTCCCAGTTCCACTACCCTGACTGCTTCCCATGGGAGGGGAAGGATCTTAGCTGCTTGATGGGACTGGAAGCAGAAACTGAGCATATGCAGCCCTGCCCTTGCCCTTCTTTGATGCTCAGTCAGTCTGGCTTTGCTTACCCACTTGTCACAGTATAAGCTGACCAGAAGAGGCCTGGGGTTAAGTCCAGTTCAGGAGTAAGTCATTAAAAGTCCATTTGGGATCAAGCCATGCTGCCCTTGAATCCAGTTTTATCGTGTTACATAATAAAAAATTTCTCTGGTCTTTGTCCCTGGTTTCTGGGAAAGAGGCTCTAAAGCCTTGGAATAAGAGTGTCTTTGTTTTTCCCGAGCCCCTCAGACCACACCCGAGTTTATGTTAAGATGATGATTCAGGATGGAGGCTAGTCAACAAAAAGACCAACCTTGTGATTAGAAGGTTGGTGCTTTGACCCAGTTCAACCTCTGAGAAGGGGAGGAGGTCTGGAGACTAAGTCCAATCAACGTGTCCAATGATTCTATCAATTCTGCCTACATAATGGAACCTCAGTAAGAACTCTGGTGATGCTGCGGTGGGGAGTGGGGGTCACATGTCCTGCTCCCACCGGGGGAATGCATAGAACCTTTGCTTTCTGGACCCTCTTGGACCTTCCCCTTCGTGTTACTTCATCTGGCTAGTTCTGATTTGTATCCTTTATAAAAAACTGAACCCGAATTTTAGAACTTTCCTGAGTTCTATGAGTCAGTCAGTGAATTATCAAACCTCAGGAGGTTGTAGGAATTCCTAATCTGTAACCAGCTGGTCTGAAGTGGGAGTGGCCTAGGGACCCCTCAACTTGCCTGAAGTGAAGGTGGACAGGGCCCTAAACTTGGAGGGTCAGTAGTTGGTGCCAATAATACAACAAGAAATCTCAGTGTGACTCTCATGTCATATTTCCCAGTTACTCCTACGAAGCACTTTTATTAATGACTGCCCCATATCGGTAGGAAAGGGCCCTGGTAGGGAAGACCTGTGCTACAGGTAGACACGGCAGACTTGGACAGGGGCCAGCACACTCACCAGTACAGCTTGGAGTGTTCCACCAGTGTGTAGGTGTCCCCGTCACCAATGAAGGTCCCACACGTGAGGCAGATGAAGCACTCTGGGTGGTACTTCAGCTCCCCCGCCACCTGGAAGGGGGTTGGGAGACAACCCAACTTAGTAGCCCCTTCAGCTCCCACTATCTCCTCCCCTCGAACTTTTCTTAGAAGGGCACCCCAAACAAACCTTGAGGGTCTGGTTGGCCAGCTGCTGAGCTCCTGGATAGAGCTGGCTCTACTAGTAAAGGTAGGGGACTGAAGGACACAGACAGACAGACAGGCTAAGAAGGCATGGGGGAATCAAAGAACCAGTGAAAAGACGAAGGAGAGCGATGATGGCAGAGAGATCTCGAGCAGGAAGACCTGTGAGGACACGGATGGACACACACACACAGACCAGGTGAGACATGCGAGTGGGGCAGGGGGCGCTCACCATGACCAGCCCCTTGGTGATGTGTTCCGAGCATCCGTGGCAAGATTCGCCATAGCGGGCCCAATAGTCTTTCTTGCAGAAGAGCTGCCCATCCTTCTCATAGTACTGGTGTGAGAGGGGAGCACTGCATTCACAACACCTGGGCGGAAGAAGAGCTGGGGCTTAGCATGGCCCACTCCCAACCTCCTCCCACAGCTGGGTCTGGTCAGTCTATAGGCACCTTTGTGAGAATTACAAAAAGGTGTGCCCTCTGGGCAGAGGCAGCCTGCACTGGAGCACAGGGCTTACTTACCAAGTGAAGTCAGGGATGGATTCAGCCCCCTTGGCCAGAAGTCTCTGGGCAGTGCACAGCCTGCACAACCACCACAGAGCAGTTCTGCACCCCAAGTATCTGGCTCATCTGAGCCCCTGTCCCTTGTCACGTAAGAAAGATGGCTCAGAGAGGGCTAGTGACTAGCTCTTTGGTCATGGAGAGCGTGATGGAACCAGGAGCCCAGGACTGAGTTGGAGTTCCTAACAAACCATGGGCCCACTCCTCTAGACAGCTTTCTCTCCCTCTCCTCTGCCCCTACCCAAACAATGTGGGGGCAGCCTGAGCCAACTGACGTATATAAAAGTGACCTGTTGGAGCTGTGAAGACCTACTAAGCTAGCTCCTTCCCACTGTCTAGGTTAAATTTACTTAATCCTCATCGGCCACCACGAGGCAGGCATGGACATCCTCATTTTAGAGAAGACAGATGAGCTTCGGAACTGCTCGCCACATAAAGCTGCTCCAGGTGCCACTAAGGTATGAGGCAGGAGTTCAGCTCAGCAGAGATCAGGCAGGATCAGTTTAGAAAGAGGAGAGCATGATGGAACCTAGTTTTCTAGACCCATCAGGCCTACAGGTGCTGCCAGTCACAAGGGGAACTAGGGGGCAGCGCAGCATCGTCCCTCCCTCTACCTCAGCCAGAGCCTTAGGCCCCACACCTTCCTTCAGAAGAGTAGTCCTGCTGTTTGGAGGATCATCAGGGCCATAATCCCCCTGCCCCATCACCAGGGCTACTAGGGAAGCCCAGCTGAAGAGCCGATGGGGAAGAATGATGTACTAGCTTCTTGGTGTCACCCCACAGGCATGGAGCTAAACTTTCCACCCAAGTGCCTGTCCCAGTGGAGTAGGCACCCACAGCCCAGCTAAATCAGGAGAAGCAAATGCAGAAATGTGGATTCCAGTGACCCTCAGGGACATGTTTTCAAAAGACTGACCCAGGGTCCTAGGGGCCAGGGGACACACCATGCAGAGAATCCATCCAGTCCGGCAACTCTTTGCGCCCTCTGGGTGATGTGCCAAGGTCACACAGGTACAGAAGGACCCGGGCTCAGAGCTTATGGCTCAGCAGGGAAACAATTCGGAAGAGAGGGGGCAGGAAAGACTAGATCCTGAGTGAGACAGCCCTGACCCCAGGGAACTCTCCAATCTACACAGTCTGCTTTCATTGACTGCTCCTTAACTAGGGAACTGGGGATGAAGAGGGAGAGGGCAGCAGCCAAGAGTGCTGTGGGGACACTGTCTCTTTAAGGGATCCAGCCTGTTCTCCATTGTCCGGGGAGCCAGAGGGAGGGGTGATTGGTGGGGAGAGGTCAGGGCAAGGAAGGCACAAAATGCCTGGATTCAGAAATAGGGTGGGGAGATGTATGCAGAATAGGGGTCTGATGCCGCCTTTTCCCTATGAAAGAGGGGAGTGGGGAGGGAGGGACTCGGGAGACCTTCCTGGGACCTGAGAGGAGGCAGCGGAAGCAGCATCTGGACCAGAGCCATGACGTCATCCACCCCCCCTCCTTCCTGCCCTGAGCCCCGGAGGGGGCGGGCATCTCACTGCGGAAGGGGTAACGGGGGAGGCGGAAGGGGTGGGGGGGGGGAGGTGCTGGAGAAGCGGGTTCTGCAAAGAGGCGGTGCAGTGCACCATGACCATGGGGAGGCCCCCCACGCTCTGTACTGATGAGTGATTCACTTCGCCCTGCCGCGGAGCAGGCACATCACGGAGCAGGCACATCACGGAGCAGGCACATCACGATGTAACAGGAGTGTCACCACAGGAGTCTCCCCCTCACTCCCCGCTGCCAGGATTCAGGAAGTGGGGGCCGCCTGACTTTGGGTGGGTGGGTTGGTCAGGAGCAGCTGCCTTCCTCCAGGAGAGAGAATGCTCTTCTCCCTCCCACAAACTCCTATTCCTTCACAAACTCCTACTGCAGCCCTGGGAGACCCGACCACAGGCCATGGCCACGCTGACATCCTAGGGCTCTGTGAGTAATCCAACCTGGTCACCACTTCCGTGAAACCTGCTCTGGGCCTGGTTAGGTGCTCCCCACCCCACCGCAGCCTGCACAGCCAGCCTCTGTTGGCCCACCATTAACCTGCAGGGGCTCTGAGGCCCCAGGCCAGGCACCCACAAACCCTGGGCCTGAAAGAGAACATAAGTGGTTCCCACCAGAGAGAGACCTGCTCTGTGCCACTCCATCTGGAGCAGTTTCTACCCCCAGCATCCTCAGAACTGCTCCAGGGCAGCCCAGCTGGGCGTCTTATCTCAGACAGGGGACAGGTAACCTCCATCTCAGATGGGGGATCTAGCCCAGGCTCACGCAGCAGCTGGGTGGCTGGCACTTGTGGCCTCAGTGGACCTTTGCTAAAGGAAGGTACTCAGGAGCCCCTAACCCTGTCCATCTCTTCACCCCTCAGGTCCACATCCAGTGAAGAGCCAGAGGAGGCAGATGGGGCAGGCAAGCCTGGCTCTTAGAGGTGCCCTACACATGCCCCTGCTTCCACAAAGGATGTCAAGAGAGGAGTGCCGGGTACTAATGGTATACAGAGATGGCCCAGGGTCGGACACAGAGGAAGTCCTAGAGGACAGCTGTCTGTCTTTCCCGAACAGGGTA
Organism: Lasiurus borealis; assembly: GCA_004026805.1. Classification (NCBI taxonomy): domain Eukaryota; kingdom Metazoa; phylum Chordata; class Mammalia; order Chiroptera; family Vespertilionidae; genus Lasiurus; species Lasiurus borealis. The sequence goes on from PVJN01003886.1 coordinate 37,227, forward strand.
TCCCCCTCCCTGAGAGAAGACAAAAGCTAGGCTCAGCCACTGGGGAGGGCATGAGAAGACTGGGCTGAGAGGCAGTGGCATCCTCTGCAATGACCGGTCCATCCCTCCCCTGCGTACACTCTATCCAGGGCCACATCCCCAGACATCAGAGGTGAAGGAAGGACAGCTGGAGGACCTGCCTCATGGAGAGTCTGTACCAGAAAGGCCAGGAACTTCAGCAGCGCCCTGCTTCCCCTCAACAGGCGGCCAACAGTGACCAGGAGTTTCAGTTCTCCTGCCCCACAGCCTGGACCCAGGTCGGTTTGTCCCACAGTTGCCTCTAGTCCCAGACAGGTGGGGAACGGGCTTTCCACTTACTTGGCCCCTCTAAAGAAGTGCCTTCTTCTCGGGGCTGAGGTCAGCATCCTTTGCAGCTCCCCACAGCTCCAGGGGCTCTGGAGGCCTATGGGGAGTGCACAGGCAGGGTGGGCCGATCAGCTGCTTCCCCATCCTACTCCAGGCGCTCAGGATTGGAGGCTTGCAGAGGGTGGGGCCAGCGTGGCCACCAGCATGGGAGGAGAATGCAGCAATGTGGGTGCCGGAGGACTTGGTCTGAGCCCGCAACAGGAAGCAGTTGAAGGGCCTTCTGCTAGCACTCTAGTGCAGGCAGGGAGGCTGTGGCAGACCCTCTGCCCTCAGACCTACACGCTGAGAAAGGCATCCTCCATGCTTTTCGGCCCCCACTTAAAGGCAGTTCGGGCTCGGGCTCTCTGGGGACAGGGATAAGCTCAAAGTAACTGCTTCTTCCGGTGCTGCCCCCAAGAGAACAGAGGTCAACTTTCATGAACAATCTGTCCTCCTTGCCTGAAAGGTCCCCCAAAGAGGGGGAGGCTGCATTCTGACCCAGGCTCCAACCACAGTGCCAGCTGCGTGCTCACCCTCCTCACCCAGCCTCTGGGGGGATGTTACCAGAGCTACAGCAGCCCCATGGCTCATGAGCATAGGCTGCTGGGAAGAACTTCCCAAAAGCAGCAGCTAGGTCAAAGGGAAGCCTGGACCACTTCAGGCGTGGCTATAACTTTACAGAAGGTGGGGCCCTCAAGGGGTGTCTGGAACAGAGAAAGGAGGAGGGGAGCCTGGGGTGACAATGACATCCCAGTATTAATGCCAGAGGGCATCCTGTGTCCCCACAGGAACTCTTCCCACGGCAAGGCCTCAGAGCTCATGGCACTGAGAAGCTTCCAGAGAGAAACCAAACAGAATCAGAGCCTGGGGCATCCCACTGAGAGCCAGATTGGCTGGCCTATTAGCCATGGGGACCAGGAAGCAGTGACTCCTGTCTGAACTGCTTTCCAGCTGTCATGGGATGTGGACACTGGTTTTAGGGGCTACTGGGAGAACCACACCATAGGGTCAAAATACTCATGCATGCCACACTATGGAACCATGGCTCTTACTACTTGCGGGCTCGCCTCACTGTGGGAGCCTTCTCTGTGCCTGCCATGCCAGGAGTAGCCCAAACATGCCTCCTTCCTACTGCCCCCACCAGGGGATTCACCCCTCTTCCTGGTTATGCAGGGCCGGGACCTTCAAAGCTAGGTTCCATGCATTCTGTCCACTCCTCTACTCTGTGGCTTCCACATCTGTATTCATGGCCCTTTCCCATGTCTCCCAAGGCTCTATCTCCCTCCCGACCAGAGGTACAGAGGCCCCTAAAGTTCCTTCCCTGATTTCTCTTGGCCCCATCTTAACCCCTACTCCCTCAACACTCCCCCCCTGCCATCTCAGTGCCAGCCCTAAGCAGGCTGTTCTCTCTGGCCCTCTCACCTCTGACTGACCTCAGACCACCTCGCCCAGCTCTGGGCAGGGCACTGCCACCCTGGCTAGTCCACCAGACCTCTAATTCAACAGGGATAGGGCACAACTCATCACCAGCCAGCGCCTGACTCCATCAGAGCCAACAGACCACTATCCTCCCCAGCACCAGGGTAAAAACCAGGTAAATTCAGCACCTGCCATTCACCAGCCCCCAGCCACAACACAAGACCCTTCACCTCTTCAGCTCTGCTTAAAGACAGTGAGGGCTCGGGCTGGTGCTGCCTTTGGAATGAGACAGACACAGGTTCAAGCCCCAGCTCTAGCTGTTGCAACTTTCAGTGAGTTACTTCGTTTTTCTGAGCCTCCATTTCTCACATACAAGCTGGGAAAATAATGGTACTTCATTTAAACCTTATGTTGAAGGTTTAATGAAATGACATTAAAAGAGTGCTCATAAGTGGTGGCTAATATGACTAAAACTTGCCATACATTGTCCCTTCTAAATCTCCAATTCGCCCCACTCCTAGTCACTGTCGTAAATCAGGCCTTAAGACCCCTGAACTACGTGACAGTTCATTCTCTGCCAAGTTACCATCTGCTACTGGGATGGCACTTTTCAATAGCACTTCTGCCCACGTTTCTCCTGAGCTTTCTGCTTTCTGAATCCCTCTGCTGGCTCCCTAGACCCTCAGAAGGTGCTTATCTTGGTGTTCAGGATCCTTCACAAATCAATCACAAGTTTGCCTCCTCACTGCATCCCTCCACTCAATCTATGCCAACCAAATGAGCTGTTCCAGTTCCCTCAACTGCCCACGCTGTCCCACCTCCCTGTCTCAGGGCCTGTGGTTTTCTCTGCCTACGGAGAATCCCTTGCTGCCCTGAAGACCTCCTTCCGAACACCTGCCTGGGAACAGGCATAGTGCCTGCCTCTCTTCTGGCCTCACTAGCCAGTGGTGTGGATGGTGAGTATTCATTTCACTCACTGGCTGCATGACTTTGGTTAAAAGAATTAAACCCCTCTGTGTCTCAATTAACGGAGACAACACAATATCTAACTGTCCTTACACTAGTGTCTGGCCCTTAGTAAACTGTAGAAAATGTTCGACATTATTCTTAAAAAAAGTGTGTGTGTGGGGGGGGCGACTTTGTCAGAGGTTTCCACTGATTAAAATAAACTCCATCAGCTGGTGGTCGATACTCTGACCCTAGCTGGGCTTCCCAACTTCACTTTCCCTCCTTTGCAATACATTTCCATCTGACTGGCTGGCTGTTCACTGACTGAGCCAGGCCCTGTAACCATTCCACCCTTTGCACCTGTTGGGTCCTCTGCCTGGAATTCCTTCCCATGTGGGAAACCTCACATCCTCTGAGACCCCAATTCTGGCTCTAACGTCAACTCTAAGGCTATCCCTGATCCTGCTTCTAATTATGGTCCTATTGGGTTGCCTATGTGCTCAGTCAGAGTCCTGGCACCTGTCTCCAACACATGGGAGTTAGTGTCTGGGCTATACATACTGGGTGCGGCTTCGCAGCTGACCCGGCCCTCTCCCGAGCCCCCGGCTTCCTCCAGAAGGAGGCCCAACTTTCCCCAAGGCTGGGTTTGTCTCCCTTCCTCCCCTGGAGCATGAGCACCGAGAAGGCAAGGGTGCACTACTTTCCCCCTTCTCCCTGCCTAGGTTGCTGCAGGGCTTAGTAATACTAGTGGAAAGACAGGTTTCTCTTCTTCTTTCCTAAAAGGTCTCGAACAGTGGTCGGCAAACTCATTACTCAACAGAGCAGCAAACCACGGCTCTCGAGCCACCGCCATTTGCCGGCCATTGGTCTAGAATGACAAAACAGAGAGGCCTTTAGGGATCTCTAGTACAAGTGCCTATTTAACAGATGGGGAAACTGAGGCCAAAGACTTGCTGGAGGTCAAGAAAGAGCACCAGGGGGAGTAGACACCTCTCCAAGAATGCTTGCCTAGCCGCTTGTCTTTGGTGGGTCTTGCTTAGGGCACCCCAACCCTGGCCAGCCCCCCTTACCTGAAGCAATCTGCGTGCCAGTCAGTGTTCAGGGCCTGGAGGTACTGGCCATCATAGATCCTCTGGCTGCAGCTTGCACACACGGGCAACTCGCTTCCTGCAGGGGTGGTAAGGGAGCCAGAAACCATGCTTAGTGGAGGTCCCATTGGGTGCAGGCCAAGCCTGCCCTGTCGACCCCACATGCACCTGCACAAATCCTCAAGCGCACGCGTGCACACTCACAGATACACACAGCACCCAGGCTGGGCAGTCACTGTGCCAAAGGAGAAAGGAGGCAGGTTTGAGAGCCTTGCTGAGACCTTGGCAAAATTATCAAGACTCCCTAGATCTCAATTTCCCTATCTATAAACTGACTGTAAACTGAAGAGGATCAGATGTCCACTCTCCAGCAACAGCATTCTTCAACTCAAGATAAATGGGGAGTAAGATGCAGGATTTAGAAATAAGACAGCGGGGTGACAGTCTTGTCACAACTCCTTTTCTCCCCTGCCTGCCCAGAAAAAGGAACTAAGAGGATCCTTCAAGTCCAGGTAGGGATTAGGCAGGGCTGGACTGGTGCATCCTGGGTTGAGTCCCCTGGGAGGGGAAGGGCAGGAAGCCCAGAGGGGCTATCCACAAATGAGCTTTGGCTATGTCCTGGCCTGAAGAGAGGCTGGGACTGCAGAGCTGGGCACTCCCAGACACCTGCTCCAGGGAGCCTGGCACCTCCACAAGCTAGCCACTAGGCATGCTTAGTCATCCTTGGAGCCTGGCATGGTCAGAACTGGGGTGGGCCCTGGAAGATCCCCCAAGCCTGCTGCGCCCAGTATGCATAGCCCAGGCCCCAGAGAGTGAGGTCTGGAACGATTAAGGCTTGCTGGGTCACACAGCAGGCTCCCAGGCCACAGGCCTGTGCCTCCACGAGGACCCAGGGACCTATGGTAGGGGCAAAAGGGTGATGGTGAGATGGGCCCTTGTTCCAAGTTAGGCCTTCAGGGGTCTGGCGAGCAGCCAGGTGGATGGCAGGGCTGGAGGGTCTGCCTAGTCAGGACCAGGCGGGCCTATGTGACCCTGAAAAGAAGACCTGACCCTGCTCTGGGCTGGGGGAGTTTTGGGGGGAGCCTGGTCTTCATAGCCTAACTGCGGTGGAGTCCCAAGTCTTGAGCCCCAGAAAAGGGGAAGGGGCTGAAGAGGAGGCTGGGATTAGTCATCCTCCCGGCCAATCCTGCTGGCAGGGAGCGAGGGAGCGGGGCCCTCAACAACCTGCCAGGGACTCCCTGGAGGTTCATCCGGACCCTGCCCATTGGGCCCCCAACCACCGGTACCGGGAGGAGGGGCGGGGAGGCAACTATGCGGGCCCTACCTGAACCGACTGGGAAACTGAGGCCCAACAGCTCGCGCCTGGCTCAAGGTCACGGAGCCAAGCAGGCGCCAGACGGCAACTCAGACCCGGGGCTGCGGCTTCCCTAGAACCGCTTTCTTCCCAGACAGGGTTAGGCTGGGTCAGGGGGGCCTGGGGCAGGCCCCGGGCGGGCAGAGCTCGCAGCGGACGGCCGGGCTGCGCTGGGCTGGGGCTGGGGGTGGGGGGGGTGCCTGAGACTCTTACCGGGTGGTCGTCGGTCGGGGGACAAGGGGAGGCGGGAAGAAAGCGAGGAGGGGCTCTCCCCACGGGAGGGCAGCCCACCCAGGCGGAAGAGGGGAAACCGGCTGGGAGCGTGTCCGGGGGAGGGGGGCGCCTGCGGGGTTCGGAAGGTCGAGCTCATCCCCCCCCCAGGGAGGCAGGGGCGCGGCCTCGCGGCTGACCCGGCCTCCGTAGCCGCCGGGCCCGGCCCCCTCCCGAGCCCCCGGGCCCCTCCAGAAGGCGCCTCCGCCCGCCCGGCGCCAGGGGGGCGCCCAGCCCGGCCCTCCCCCCGCGCACCTTCCTCTCCCATACGTTCTTCCCTCCAGGTGCAACAAAGTAGCGTCAACCTCATGCACTCGGCGGGAGGCGGGGCCCGGCGGCGCTGGGGCTGGGGGCGACCCTGGGCCCCCGAGCGGGCCCGCAGCCGCCGCCGGCCCGGGACACGGAGGCGGAGAGAGCGGGCCCGACCGGCGTGGGCTCCGGCTGGCGGCGCCGCAGCCGCCTCTCGGACACCGGCTCCGGCACCGGCTCCGCGCCACGGCTGCCCGGGGATGGAGCGGAGGGCGGGCCGGGGCGGGGCCTCCGAGCTGCGGCAGGAGGCGGGGCCGGGAGGGGCGGGGCGGCGCGGCGGCCGAATTGCCCTGCGCGGCCCCGCCCCGCGCCCTCGCGGCGCCCCGCCCCCGCCGCCTGCCCCGCCCCTTCATTCATCTTTCCCAGCGGCTTCTCCCGCCCGGCGCCCGGGGCGGAGACGCGTAAACCGAGGCCGGAGGCTCACGCCGGGCGACCCAGGCGCGTTTAGAAGCCCCCAGAAGGGGCCTCAGCTTCCCGGCAGGAACCCCCTCTGACCCAGGGCGGCTGGATGGAGGCCAACAACTGGCACTTGAGCTGGAGGAGACCGTGTGGACCTTGAGGACCGCGGTGGCCGCCTCGGGGAGGGAAGGCGATGGCCCCGGGCGCAGGCCCTCCTCCCCAGCCAGGCAGGGAGCTAAGGGGGCAGGACCCGGGGGAGGGGTGACCTTCTGCCAGACGGTGACAGATGTGCTCCGGGCTGTGTGCTCTTTCCGGGCTGGTGACTCGATGCTGGCGCTGCCCTGCCCAGGGTTCAGGCTGAGGAAGAGATGAACAGGGTTTTGGCTGAGGAATTGGTTGGTTCCCAAAGCACAGGTGCCCAGTTCAGCCCTGGAAGGGTGTAGCAGCCTGCCTAGAAGTGGAGAATCCTAGAATGCTCCCTGGGGAGGAGCGACCCTATCTGCCCCTAGGCCCACCCTCGCCCTTTATCCTATTGCCCAGGAAGCTCTGAGCAGAGAGATTGAGCCATGTGTCCAAGAGAATAAAGCCAGAGGCTTCAGCCATCACATTTGCTAGACTTCTCTTGCCAAGGCCCTCGCCAGTGGCCTGTAAGGCCAGGCACTCAGCCCTGGTGCAAAACTATTACCTTGGGGGAGAGGGGGGAGGAGGGGATTCACATCTTGATTTCTAATCATAAAAAAGCTGGGCTTTAAAAATACTTAATATTTAGACAGATACTAGTGCCCCCACTGCCTCTGGTCAGATGGCCCCAGAGCACTTACAGGAAAGTGTTCCCCCCGAGGAGACATGGAGGTCCTCAGTGAAGGCTGTACAATGTTGTTGTTTTTTTGTGTGTGTGTTTCTATAGGGCATATCTCAGATAAGATCCTGGCAGGAAACAGGAGCACTCAGTGGGGATTATTGAGCAGAGTTTAATAAAGGAGGTTTTACAGTGGATCGGGCAGGGTTAAGAGAAACCAATGAGACTGGCACACTCTCATGGGGTGGCAGCAGTCACTGCCCCAGGGAGGAGGGGCTTAGGGGAGGGCAACAATGCAGGGTGAAGGGGTGGTCAGAGTGGACCTGGAGGGGCTACGGGCCTGTCCCCAGGTAGCTGAGTGATATTACCTAGTCTTAACAAAACTAACCCACACAGAATGGACTTGTGTCTGCAGAAGATTGCTAAAAAGAAAGCAGAGATAGACAACAATGCTAATACTGCAAGAAGACTGACAAAACAGAGCTGGCATTTCCATCCTAGTTGGAACTCCTTGTCAGAAACATTTCCTGGTGAAACCAGTAAACGGCTCATCAGATCTGACACATTCAGTCACATTGCTCAGACAATGCATTGCCTTTTTAAAACTGAAAGCAAGAAGGAATGTTGTACTTTTAACAAAGAAAACAATTCAAAAATTGTTTATCTCATCTTTAGAGCATACCTCTTAAACTCTTTGCACTGATATATGGACATATTTTATTATTTATATAGTCAAGTGTGTATAAAATTTATAAGTGAATATGTGTACAAGTGTGTGATAGGGTACAGATCTTAATTTGGGTGCAAATTAAGAGCTCTGGCTTCAATGTGTTAAGGTTTAGATGCCCATTTGCAATCCAGGTGGCAAATATATATGCTTATATTTGCTAAAAAAAAATCTTTCATTGATGGGATCCATGATAAGAATTTTCTAGACAAGGGGCTAAGAGTCCTATGGGAAAGGTTGTATTACTCCAGATCAGTGATTAGGATTTGTGTAAACTGGTGCCCGGCTGAACCCAAACTGGTGATAAGTGAGCAGCCCCATGAGGACACTGTCACAGGTTGAGCCCAAGACTGTTACCCAGGCCAGAATCCCGAGCCTGAGTTGTCCTAGCCTAGGGAAGAAAAGAGAGCTGGCATCATGGGACCCATGCTGTCCGACTCAGTCTGCCTCCTCCTCACCCAGACACACAGCTCAGTGACGCCCTCACTCCCTCCTTGAACTGCAGACACAAGGACCCAAATGTCTAGGTGGCATCTTCACTTGGGTGGCAAATGAGTCTGTCACATTTAATGCATCCAGGCCAGAGCTCTTAATTTGTGTCTGAGCCTGCTCCTCCCCAGGTGTTTCTTATCTCAGTAAATGCCACCACGGTCATCCAGAGTGGTGCAGGCCAAAACTTGCAGGTGCCCTTGACTTGACTCATTCTCTCTCCCTGCTCCTTACGCCTGACCCATCAGCAAATCTTATTGGCTCTCTGTACAAAACATATCCAGAAACCTACCAGTCCTCCTCACCTCCCTGCTCTAGCTGGGCTTTCAGCGTGATAGCCCAAGTCTCCCCCCCACTGTTATGCTTCAGAGCTTCTGAACAAATGGGTGAAACCCTGACATTTCCTTGCTTTTAAATCCAAAGCTCTTGAATCCTTTTGGGATGTAGCACCTGGCTACTTCTTTGCCCTTATTCTTATTTTTATTCTTCCTCATTTTTGTTAACCGAGGTGCACCTATACTTTCTAGGTATATACTTATCACAGGGGTTTTGGCTTGAGGTCAGGTGTCCTCAACTGTTCCAAGTATCTTAACATTCTTTATCATTCTTTGTCTCCTTCCCTGGCTTTTAATCTTCATCGCATGGATTCACTTGACATTAAAGTTAATAATTTATTCAATGTATTAGTTTTCCTGTGGCTGCCACAAGAAATCACCACAAACTTGGAAGCTTAAGGCAACAGAAATTAACTTTCTCACATTTTTGGAGGCCAGAAGTCTCAAATCAAAGACAAGAGCCACAATCCTTCCAGAGCCTCTAGCAGAAAACCAGTTCTTTTCCTCTTCTAGCTGCTTCTTAAAAAAAAATAAAAAAAAATTGTGCCGAAACCGGTTTGGCTTAGTGGGTAGAGCGTCAGCCTGTGGACTGAAGGGTCCCAGGTTCCATTTGGTCAAGGGCAGGTCAAGGTCAAGGGCACGTACCTTGGTTGCAGGCACATTCCCAGTAGGGGGTGTGCAGGAGGCAGCCAATCGATGTTTCTAAGTCTCTATCCCTCTCCTTTCCTCTCTGTAAAAAATCAATAAAATATATATATTTTAAAATTGCAATAAAGATCACATAATATAAATGTACTATTTTAACCATTTTAAAATGTACATTTCAGTAGTGTTAAGTACTGTATATTCACACTGTTGTGAAAGAGATCGCCAAAACTTTTTCATCTTGCCAATCTAAAACTCAACACACATTAAACAAAAACTCCCTTGTCTCCTTCCCCTAGCCCATGGTAACCACCATTCTACTGCCTGTTTCTATGAACTTGGCTATTTTAGATACCACCTATCAATGGAATCACACAATATTTGTCTCATGACTGGCTTATTTCACTTAGAAAAATATCCTCTAGATTCATCCAGATTTTGGCATGCAACATTTCCTTCCCTTTTAAGGCTGAATAATATTCCAGTGTATCCCATTTTGTTTATTCATTCGTCTGTAAACATTTAGGTTGCTTCTACTTCTTGGCTATTATGAATAATGTTGTTATGAACATGGACATGCAAATATTTCTTAGAAATCTTGCTTTCAATTCTTTTTAAAAAATATTTTTATTTATTTTTAGAGAAAAAGGGAGAGGGAAAGAGAGATAGAAACATCAATGATGAGGGAGAATCATTGATTGGCTGTCTCTTGCACACCCACTACTGGGTTTATATGCCAGCATGTGCCATTGACAGGCATCAAACCTGGGACCCTTCAGTCTACAAGCCGACACTCTATCTGCTGAGTCTAACTAGGTAGGGCTTGCTTTAAATTCTTTTAGGTATATACCTAGAGGTAGGAATGCTGGATCATATGATAGTTCTATTTTTAATTTTTTGAGGAATCTCCACACTGTTTTCCATAGTGGCATCACCATTTTACATCCCTACCAACAGTGCACAAGAATTCCAACTTCTCTACATTCCTGTCAATTATCTTTTGCTTTTTTGATAGTAGCCATCCTAATTGATGTGAAGTGATATTTCATTGTGGGTATTTTTTTTGAGAAACTGGTTCAGAATTTTTATTCTCATATAATCACAATGTACATTTGGGAATATGATATAATTTAAATATTCACATCAGAAAAAAATAGTAGCCCTAACTGGTTTGGCTCAGTGGATAGAGTGTCGGCCTGCGGACTCAAGGGTCCCAAGTTCAATTCCACTCAAGGGCAGGTATCTTGGTTGTGGGCACATCCTCAGTGGGGATTGTGCAGGAGGCAGTTGATTGATATTTCTCTCTCATCAATGTTTCTCACTATTTCCCTTTCTATCTGTAAAAAAAATCAATAAAATATTAAAAAAAAAGAAAAATAGTAAATCAATTAATTCATAAGTCTTTTATTAGAGGAAAAGTAAGTAAGGATGTTTAACAGAGGGAAAGGTTTAATAGAGATAGGTTGTTAATTTAGAAAACTTCTTTTCATCTTTTTTATCTTGACCTGTAGAGACTCCATAGATATATCTGATAAGGTTTAATTTTCCTCTGTAATATTTAGGTTATTTTTTTGAGATGTCAATTAGTGCTTTGTGGTTTTAATTTGCATTTCTTTACTGACTAGTGATGTCAGGCATCTTTTCATATGTTTGTTGGTCAGCTGTATATCATCTTTGGAGCAATGTCTATTCAGGTCCTTAGCCCATTAAAAAAAAGTCTTTATTGATTTCAGAGATAAAGGGGGAGGGAGAGAGAGAGAGAGAGAGACATTGATGATGAGAGAGAATCGTTGATTGGCTGCCTCTTGCATGATTGGGAATCTAGCCTGCAACCTTGGCATAGCCCTGATAGGGAATCAAACTGTGACCTCCTGGTTCATAGGTTGATGCTCAGCCACTGAGCTACCACAGCGAGGCTCTTTGCCCACTTAAAAAGTATATCTTTTTATTGATTTCAGAGAGGAAGGGAGAGGGAGAGAGATAAAAACATCAATGATGAGAGATAAAACATTGATCGGCTGCCTCCTGTATGCCTGCTTCCTGGGATCAAGCAGGCCTATGCAACTTAGGCATCAAACTGACCGGGAATCAAACTGTGACCTCCTGGATTATAGGTTGATGCCAACCACTGAGTCAGGTATTTGCCCATTTTTAACCGGGTTGTTTGACTTATTGTTATTGAGTTGTAGTTCTTTGTATATTCTGAATATTAGACCTTTATGAAACATAGAGGTAGGCAAAAGTAGATTTACAGTTATAAGTATGCAAAACAGACTTTATTCTTGTATTGTTATTAATTATTGTATTATTTTCCATATTAACAACTGTACACTTTTACCCACCTCTATATATGATCTGCAAATATTTTCTCCCATTATAGGTTGTTTTTTTCACTTTGCAGATCCTTTGATGCACAAATGTTTTAAGTTTGATGTATTTGCATTTGTCTTTTTTTTTTTTTTTTGGTTGTTGCTTGTGCTATTGGTGTCATATCTAAAAAATCATTGCCAAGTCCAATATCATGAAGCTTTTCCCCTATGTTTTTTATAGGAAACGTAGAATTTTCCTAGAGGGAACTTATAGTTTTGAGTCTTATGTTTAAGTCCATTTTGGGTTAATTTTTGCCTAAGGTATAAGATAAAGGGTTCAACTCCTTTTGCAAGTGGATATCCAGTTTTTCCAACACCATTTGCAGAAGGGAATGTCCTTTCTTCATTGAATGTTCTGGGCATCCTGTTGAAAAATAATTTGACCGAAAATTTCTCAGGACTCTGTACTCTATTCCACTTGGCCCATTTATCTATCTTTATACCAGTACCACATTATTTTGATTACTATAGCTTTGTAATATGTTTTGAAATCAGGAAATGTGAGTCCTCCAACTTTATTCTTCTTTTTCAAAATTGTTTGGTCCTTGAGATTTTATATGAATTTTAGGATGAATTTTTCTATCTCTGCAAAAGATACCATTGGGATTTTGATTGAGATTGCATTGAATTGATAGATTGCTTTGGGTAGTATGAACATCTTAACAATATTAAGTCTTTCAATCTATGAATATGGGATCTTTCTATATATTTGTGTCTTATTTAATTTTTTCAGCAAAGTTTTATAGTTTTTAATGTATAAGTCTCATTTCTTTTTTTATTTAATAAATCTTTATTGTTCAGATTATTACAATTCTTCCTCCCCCATAGCTCCTCTCCATCCAGTTCCCACCCCACCCTCTGCTCTTACCCGCCCCCACTGTCCTCATCCATAGGTGTACAATTTTGGTCCAGTCTCTTTCCCCACCCCCAAAGCCCTTTCCCCCCAAGAATTGTCAGTCCACTTCCTTTCTATGCCCCTGATTCTATTATATTCACCAGTTTATTCTGTTCATCAGATTTTTTTTATTCAATTGAATTTTTAGATTCACTTGTTGATAAATATGTATTTGTTGTTCATAATTTCTATCTTTACCTTTTTCTTCTTCCTCTTCTTAAAGAATATCTTTCAGCATTTCATATAATACTGGTTTGATGGTGAACTCCTTTAGCATTTTCTTATCTGTGAAGCTCTTTATCTGCCCTTCAATTCTGAATGATAGCTTTGCTGGGTAGAGTAATCTTGGTTGTAGGTTCTTGCTCTTCATCACTTTGAATATTTCTTGCCACTCCCACCTGGCCTGCATAGTTTCTATTGAGAAATCAGCTGACAGTCGTATGGGTGCTCCCTTGTAGGTAACTAACTGTTTTTCTCTTGCTTCTTTTAATATTCTCTCTTTGTCTTTTGCTCTTGGCATTTTAATTATAATGTGTCTTGGTGTGGTCCTATTTGGATTCCTTTTGTTTGGGGTTCTCTGCACTTCCTGGACTTATAAGTCTATTTCTTTCACCAGATGGAGGAAATTATTTCATCAAATAGGTTTTCAGTATCTTATTCTCTCTCTTCTTCTGGCACTCCCATAATTTGGATGTTGGTATGCTTGAAGTTGTCCCAGAGGCTACTTACAGTATCTTCATATTTTTGGATTTTTTTTCTTTTTTCTTTTCCAGTTGAGTGTTTTTTGCTTCTTTATATTTCAAATCTTTGACTTGATTCTTGTGATCCTCTAGTCTGCTGTTAGATCTCTGTATAATGTTTTTGATTTCAGTTAGTGTATGCTTAATTTCTACTTAGTTCTTTTTCATATCCTTAAGGGTCTTGCTAAATTTATTGGCCTTTTCTAGAAAATTTTTGAAAAACCTTATAACCGTGGTTTTGAACTCTATATGTAGTCATTTGCTTTCCTCCATTTCTTTTATCTGTAATCTGTTTCTTTGTCTCCACATTTTGGCTGCTTCCCTGAGTTGATAGAGTGGCTTTGTGTGCTAGTTGTCCTACAGGGCCCAGTGGCTCAGCTTCCCCAATTACCTGAGGTGGACACTTTTGGTGCATCCCTTTGTGGGCTATATGCAGAGTCTTATTGTAGATAAGCCTTGATTGTTGTTGGTATCACTGGGAGGACTTGACCTCCAAGCCAATTGGCTGTGAGGATCAGCTGTGTCTAGGCCAGGAGAACTTCTGTGCTGTAAACACCCTTATGAGACAAGACTTGCAAAAGCCTCTGTGCTCAGCTTGAATGGGACAGAGTCTCAGGGTGGAGCAGACAGCATTGGTTTCCCGTCAGCCCTGCCCTAATAGACCCCTGTGTCTCAGTGTCCCATGGTAATCACTGCAAGCACCTCTGAGAGAAACTGCCCTTGAGTTCTGCCCACTGCCAGACAGTCCAATTTCTCCTTGGATGAGTCTGGGTCCCCAGAGTATCACCCAGAACTGGAGTTCAGTGCAGTCAGGAACTTTAGTCTCCCTCCCACTTGAGAAAGCCAGCCATGCACTCAGTTGCCAGTCCTCTCTGCACGTGAACATCTCAGTATGTACCTCTGTCTCCTGCAGCTCCTCTGAGTCTCAGTGTGCCCTCTCTTTCCTTCTAGTTGTAGAATTTCCACTCAGCCAGTCTTCCTGTGGTTTTGGATGATTTTTGTTTTGTCTTTTAGTTGCAGTTTTGAAATTGTGTGTGACAGCAGTTTAGGTGTTTACCTATGCCGCCATCTTGGTTTCTCCAAGTCTCATTTCCATAGTTAAATTCTTAAGAATTTTGTTCTTTTTGACATTATTGCAAATGGAATTATTTTCTTAATATAATATTTTGGATTGTTCATTGTAGGTATACAAAACCATATACGCATGCACACACACACACACACACATATGTATGTATATGTATGTGTGTGTGTATATGTGTGTATGTATATATCTATATTTAAATCCTCACCTGAGGATATATTCCATTGATTTTTAGAGAGTGGAAGGGAGAGGGAAAGACAGAGAGAAATATCTATGTGAGAGAAACACATTAATTGGTTGCCTCCTGCACACACCCTGACTAGGGCCCAGTCCAGGGAGGAGCTGCAACAAAGGTCCATGCCCTTGACTGGAATTGAACCCGGGATTCTTTGGTCACCAGGTCTATTCACTGACCAAACCTGCTAGGGAACAACTGATTTATTTTTAATTATTTTATTTAATTAAACATTTCCCCAAAATTTTTTGGCACCTGCTTTTTGTGTGTGTTAAGTTTGTATCTTACAAATTTGCTGGATTCATTTATTAGTTCTAACAGATTACATGTGTGTGAGTTTTTGTTTCTTTCTAATTTGGATTCCTTTTATTTCTTTTTCTTGCCTAATGTTCTGGATAATATACTGTAATAGAAGTGGTGAGAAAAGGCATCCTTGTTATATTTCTGATCTTACCCTATGTTCTCAAAAGTAAGACATCCCCTGAAAATAAGACCTACTTCCAGTTTTGCCTCTTGTTGTAATATAAGGCATCCCCCAAAAATAAGACCTCCCCAATAATAAGGCCTACCCTGAACATAAGGCCTCCCCGGAATATAAGGCCCCAGAAGCTACTGTAAGGTGACTGACTCCTGATTTAAAGAGACCTTGCACTGCCTGAACAGCTCTGGCTGTGCTGCGGCCAGTGAACTGGTTTGTGATGACAACCACTACCGTACCTTATACAGGTAATAAATTTCCTTTTTTTGTTGTTCAACAATAAATATGTACCATATTCTTCTTCATGGAAAAATAAGACATCTCCTGAAAATAAGACCTAGCACATCTTTGGGAGCAAACATTAATATAAGACACTGTCTTATTTTCGGGAAAATAGGGTAGAGGAGAAACTTTCAGTCTTCAGAGAGTATGATGTTAGCTCTGAACTTATCATTTATGGACTTTATTATGTTGAGTCATTTTCTTCTATTCCTAGTTTCTTGAGTGGTTTTTATCATGAAAGGATATTGAATTTTGTCCAGTGTTTTTTCTGCATCTATTGAAATAATCATGTGATTTTTATTCTTCATTCTGTTAATATGTTGGATTATATTGGTTGATTTTTATATGTTGAATCATACTTGCCTTCCAGGAATAAATCCCATATGGTCATGACATATCATCCTTTTAAGATGTTGTTAAATTCAGTTTCCTAGTATTTTATTGAAAAATTTTGCATCAATATTCATCAGAGATATTGGTCTGTAGTTTTCTTTCTTTCCCCTCAAAAATCAATCAATCCATCAGCGTTAAAGTATCTAGCTTTATTGAAGTATAATTGACAAAAAATTTGCATATTTTATTTGTTATATAATAGGATGTTTTTATATACCTATGTATCGTGAAATGATTTGCACAAACTAATTAACATTTTAACATTTTCATCACCTGACATAGTTGCTTTTTGTGTGTGTGTGGTAAGAACACATAAGGTCCACTCTCTTAGAAAATTTTAAATATACCATATAGTATCATTGGGTATAGTCATCATGCTGTACATTAGATCTCCAGAACTTATTCATACTTCATAACTGAAACTTTGGATCCATTAAACAACATCTCCCTATTTTCCCTACTTCCTAGCCCCTGACAACCATGATTCTACTCTCTGCTTCTATGACTTCGATTTTTAAAAATTCCACATATAAGTGATATCATGCAATAGTTGTCTTTCTGTGTCTGGCTTATTCTACTTAGCATACTGTACTGTAGGTTTGTCCATATTGTTGCAAATGGCAGGATTTCCTTCTTTTTTTTTAGGGCTGAATAATACTTTATTATAATTGTATGTATACAGCCTGTTTCCTTTATCTATTCATCTGTTGATGGATACTTAGGTTGTTTCCATATCTTCACTGTGTTAACTAATGCTGCAATAAACATTTTCTTTGCATGTATACCCAGAAGTCGGATTGTTGGGTCATAGGGGTTAATTTTTAATTTTTTTTGAGGAATCTCCACACCATTTTCCGTAGTGGCTGATCCAATTTACATTCCCACCACCAGTGTCCAAGAGTGCCCTTTTCTCCAAATCCTCTACAACACTTGTTACCTTTTTTTTTCCCTTAAACAATAGTCATTTTAATAGGTGTGAGGTGATATTTCATTGTGGTTTTGATTTGCTTTTACATTACCTGGTGATTGATGTTGCTGAGCACATTTTCGTATACCTGCTAGCCATTTGTATATCTTCTTTTGAGAAAAGTCTATTTGAGTTCTTTGCCCATTTTAAAATCAGGTTTTATGATTTTTATTTCTTTTTTGCTATTGAGTTGTTTGAATTCCTTAGGTGTATTGGATATTAGCCTATATACAATATGTGGCTTGGAAATATTTTCTCCCATTCCATAGGTTGCTGGAAAAATTGCATAATAGATATTCAGACACAGAAGAATATCCACGATTTGTTTCTTTACTCTGTTGATTGTTTCCTTTGCTCTGCAGACACTTTTTAGTTTAATGCAATTCTACTTGTGAATTTTTGCTTTATCTGTGCTTCTGGAGACATATTAAAAACAAACAAACATTGCTCTGACCAATGCCAAGAAGTTTCCCCCTATATTTTCTTCTAGTATTTTATATTTTCAGGTCTTCTGTTTATCTTTAATCCATTTCAACTTGATTGTTGCATATGGTGTGAGATAAAGGTCCATTTTCATTCTTCTGTACCTGAATATCCAGTATCCAATATTTTTTTTTAACACCAGTTACTAGTATACAGAGACTATCTTTACCCATTGTGTGATTTTGGCACCCTCATTGAAGATCAGTTGATTGTAAATGCATGGGTTTATTTCTGCACTTTTTATTCTTTTTCTTGCTTTGGAAGACATTTTATTTTATTTATTTTAAGATATATTTTTATTAATTTCATAGAAGAAGGGGGGGAGCGACAAAACATCAATGATGAGAGAGAATCATTGATTGGTTGCCTCCTGTACGCCCCCTACTGGGAATCAAGCCAACAACCCAGGCATGTGCCCTTGACTGGAATTAAACCTGGAACCTTTCAGTCCACAGGCTGACACTCCATTCACTGAACCAAACAAGCTAGTACTCTGTACTAGCTAGTAGGGCCTGTGCTCTATTCTGTTCCATTGGTCTACATGTTTGTTTTTATTTCTATGACTTTGTGATAGCAGGAAGTCTGATGTCTCTAGTTTCGTTCTCCATGCTTTAGGGGGTTTGGGGTCTTTTGTAGTTCCATATAACTTTTAGAATTGTCTCTGTAAGGGAATGTGGACTAAGACCTCCTGTTCAGCCATTTTTCCGATGTCACTTCACTGTAGGTTTTTCTTCTTGGGGTGTCTTTGTCTGGCTTTGGTATCAGGGTAATGCTGGCCTCTTAGAATGATCTTGGAAGTGTTTTCTCCTTTTTAATTTTTGTAAGAGTTTCAAGAGAATTGGTCTAAATTTGTCTTTAAATGTGTGGTAGGTTTCTTTAGTGAAGAAATCTGATCCTTGCTTTTTTTTTTTTTAAATTGGGAAATGTTTGATTACTGATTTAATCTCCTTACTTGTTATTGGTCTGTTCAGATTTTCTATTTCTTCTGTTGGTACAGTCTTGGTAGGTTGTATGTATTTTGTTTTTTAAAAAAAATAATATATTTTTATTGATTTCAGATCGGAAGGAAGAGGGAGAGAGATAGAAACATCAATGATGAGGGAGAACCATTGACTGTCTGCCTCCTGCATGCCTTCCACTGGGGACTGAGCCTGCAACCCAGGCATGTGCTCTGGAAATCCAACTGTGATCTCCTGGTTCATAGGTTGATGCTCAACCTCTGAATCAAGCTGGTCAGGTGGTAGGTTGTATGTTTTTTGGAATTTATCAATTTCTTGTAGGTTATCCAAGTTGTTGCCATGCAATTCTTTCAGCTTCTTATAATAATACATATGATTGCACTTGGGGCCCATCCTGATAATATAGGATAATCTTTCCAGATCAAGGCTCTTAATCACATTTGGGCTGAATTATATCCCACCCAGATTCATATATTGAAGTCCTAACTCCAGTACCTCAGAATGTGACTATGTTTGTTGACCAAGTCTTTAAAGAGGCAACTAGGTTAAAATGATGTCACTAGGGTGGAACCTAGGCCAATAAAACCAGTGTCCTTATAGAAAGAGGAAATTAAGTCACAGAAATGCACAGAGGAAAGACCATGTGAAGATAGAACTGACCCTGCCAACACCTTGATCTTGGACTTCCAGCCTCCAGAACTGTGAGGAAATAAATTTCTGTTGTTAAAGCCTTCCCCGTCTGTGGTACTTTGTTATGACAGCCCAACCAATCTAATACAGTAATATGTATAAGGCTCCAGGGATTAGGATCTGAATATCTTTGGGGCTATTATCAGTACACTTGCTTGCCACCTGTCTACCACAGTGTATAACTAGAGAAAGCAGGGAGTTTATAGATTTTGTTCTTAAGACAGTGTCTATCCTTAAGGAGTCTACATTCTGCTATGGAGAGTTAATAAAAACAGAAGGAAAATCTAGAGGAAAAAGAAGGCAGGGGCAGGGTGAGAGTGCAGCACAGGGGAGGGCAGAGTTTGCAATTTTAGGGAAGCACCTTCTGAGAAAGTGACATTGAGTCAAGACCTGATGGAGATGAGGGAGCCAAGCGCACTGATAGCTGAGAAAGTGCATTCTGGGCAGGAGAGACAGCAGGCGTGGAGGCCTGCAATGGGGGCCCACAGAAAGAACAAGAGGGCCGTGTAACCGCATGGCCCGGTGGAGGGCTGAGTAGCAGGATGTGAGGTCAGAACAGCTGGTGCAACTCAGGTAGGGGCTTCTAAGCCACTGAAAGGCTGCTGGCTTTGTGCCTGAGTGAGATGAGAGCTATTGCAGGATTTTAAGCAGACACATGACCTGAACTGACTTACGTTTTAAGAGAATTGTTTTGGCTGCTGTGTGGAGAGAAGGCTACTTGGAGAGCCAGGGCAGAATGGGGGAACCAGTTAGGAAACTGTGTAGTAATCCAGGCACTAGCTGCTGGTGGACCAGGGCACGGCCCCTGGAGGTTGTGAGAAGTGCCTGGACTCTGGATATCTTCTGAAGATAGTTTCATTGCAGAATGTGCTGGTGAATCTGCTATGGGGAGTGGGAGGAGAGGGCCCAGAGATGGCTCCAAGCTGCCAGCCTGATCTACTGGAGTTGCTATTTCCTGAGCTGGGGACGGTGGAGTGGGATGTGGGGTGGGGAACCATGCTATGCATTGATGCCTTTGAGACTTCCAGGTAGAGATGTAAGAACTGGTCTTGGGTACAAGCCGGCAGCTTATGGGAGAGTGCCACTTGCTGGTGACATTTGTTATATTTTATTTTTAAGTGAAAGTTTTAGTTTTTTAAAGAATATATATGTTTATTGATTTCAGAGAGGAAGGGAGAGGGAGAGAAGAAACATCAATGATGCAAGAGAATGATTGATTGGCAGCCTTCTGTATGCTCCCTGCTGGGGATCAAGCCCTCAACCTGGGCATGTGCCCTTGACTGGAATCGAACCTAGGACCCTTCAGTCCACAGGTTGATGCTCTATCCACTGAGCCAAACTGACTAGGGCTGTTATGTTTTATAAGGAATTGAAGTGGAACCTTACTTGGTCATGTGTGAGAGTGAATGTTTCAGAGGAACACGTCTTCTAGTTTTCATAGGCAGAGCCATTTTCTCCTTTCGGTACTGTTGTTCACCAAGGCCAAGGGTTTGTCTGGATAGAAGGGTCACTTTTGTTTACACCTCCCCTCCAGCTGCACTCTCAGTGCTCAGAGGCCGCCACCAGTCCTTGTGCTTGTCTTAGTTCTATGGGGCAAAGGCTGGGGACGGTGGGGCTGGGTAGGTGAGCCCATCTCCAAAGGAGACCACTGTGGGCAGGTGGGGGGGGGCAGGGGGGTGATGGTGTTGAGGGGAGGACTGGCTGGCCCTGTTTCCCCTACAAAAGGGTTTTAATTGTTAAAGGACAATCCGAACTTGGAGAAGGATCATACCTCAGAAGCCAACAGCAGGGGATTCTGGTAAACAGCCCCCCAAATACACCTTGAACAGTGAAGGTTTCCCAAGATCGAGCCCTGTTCCCTACCTGGGCTAGGAGCTGATGGCAGACGAGGGGATGACAAAGGAGGCCAAGACACAGTTTCCTTTAAAATATTTTCATTTATTAGTCTTTTTTGAAGCAGTTAATCCTCTTTTCTTATTTTAAAAAATGTGTGTTTCATCCAAAGTTATACCAAAGTGATTAAAATGAATTTTCTCCTGGGGATATAGCTCCCCAGATCAGAAAAAAAAAATTTTTTTTTCAATTAATCACAAAAATAAAATCAAGAAAAACATCAACAATCAAAAATAATCCCCAAATATCCAGGACAAAAAATAAAATATTTATTGATCTATCACAGCGAGACACAAAGAGATGGGTGGGGCAGGGGTGGGAGATGCTGTGAAGTACAGTGGCTCGAGGGAGGGATGGGGGATACAGTACTGCGTGGGGGGACCCAGGTTAGGGAGGAGATTCCTGTCGCCCCAGCTGGCACAGCCCCTCACACCCTGGGCCCCTTTGTAGGGGTGTGTGTGGTGGGGCAAAGGCAGGGCACATGCTGCCATGACAGGTTAACCAGGTTGGTGGTTGGGGTGCCCAGCCAGGTAGTGGTGCCAGGTGGACAACTGAGGGCAAGGATGGATGGATGGATGGATGGATGAATGGATGGACAGATGGGCGGATGAATTCCACAAGAGAAAGAGGGCTATTCCCATTGGCGTTCTTCTGATCTGAGGTGCCCCAGATATGGGGAATAGTGATTGGTGGAGGAAAAGGGGGCCAACGGGGCCACGAGATGGTGTGACCGAATCCAGCTTGAGGTTTGTGATGCTTGGGTACCAACTGGACCGCAGCCAGGGGTGGGTCCCGGTGGGCAGGGGAGGTGGGACTACCCAGGAAGTGTCTGCACCATGTTCAGAGGAGCCCCAGGGAGGGGACTTCCAGAGGGGCTGCCCTTCCCTCCGCCCTCCCCGGGGAAGATGAAAGCACCAGCACTTAGCACCAAGTTCCCCCAGAGATGGAGAGTGTATGGAGGGGGAGCTCTTGGGTGGGAAGGGGGTAGGGGCAGGGGGCCAAGCCCACCCACCCCTTGCCTCAGAAGTAGGGGCTTCCCAGGGCCCACTTGGCCACCGTTCTCTTGTTTCCTTGTCCTGTGGATTTCCAAGTCCGCCCGGCCAGCCCTGTCCCCTCCAGAGGTGGGGACTCAGGAGGGGGCATAGTGGGGAGGGTCACAAAGGGTTTACATTCTCCACCAAGCAGTAGCACCAACGTTGATGAGGTCGTGAGTCAGGGGTCCTGGGAAGCTCACTTTCTCTTCCGGCCACAGGATTTCCCCAGGCAGCCTCCACCTGGGTGGGAGGGGGCACACACAAGGTTAGTCTGGCCCCTCCCCATTGCTGCTCAAGCCACTGCCCACTGACCAACTCCAGCATCATCACAGTGGGAAACAGAGGCTCCAAGAAGCCTTCAGGACCCTGGACTCCCCTCCCTCCGAGGCCTAGCTCTCATCGTACAAACTCCCACTGGACAGGTGGGTGGTTCCAGGGCTCAAGATGTGGTTGATGAAACCAAGTCTCAGGGAAGGGAAGAGGCCAGGCCAGGGGTCCAGGTCTGGGAAGGACTGGCCTGGGCAAGGTTTCTCTACTCTGAATCCACTACATCTGTTAGGCCTGTAGTGAGGGACTCAGCACCACCCAACAAGGGAGGTAGTGTGATGAACATGCCTCACAGAAGTGAACTGAGGCCCAGAGAGAGTGAGAGCCTTACTCATCCACAGTCAGTGGCTAACTTGGGACTGGACCCCAGGACGCCTGCCCCCTGCTGGGGAGGGTCTGATTGGTAAACCTCGTTTCTAAGCATCAGGCACCATTTTCTGGTTGGAGCGCCTGGAGTAGTTCCCACCCTGTGGGAGAGAGACATGGCTTGTTATCGCCACCTGGTGGCAATGAGAAGCCAAGTGTGGCAGGGTCAGGCTTCTGTGCGAAGCTCATCCAGGGTGTTTGGCAAGCAATGGGGTAGGGCCACAGGCATCACTAGGCACCTGGAAAGGTCAGGCTGGTGTTGCCTCAGCCTCTCCCAGCCCTGGCCTTGCCTCAGCTGCCTCATCTGTGCAGCGGGAAGCAGGTGGGGTGGAAGGGAATCCAGTTTGAGCAAGCGTAGGGGTGGAGCTGCGGCTCCTTTGGGTCTCCCTTGGGCATTGTTGGGAGGAGCTCGGGAGGTGGTGGTGATCAGGACCCACCCCACACACTCCCAGGAGCATGTATGCATTTTGAGCAAGGGTGCGGCTCAGTGCCAGGTAATGGCCTCTGCCCACTCCTCCCAGCCTGGGCACCTTAGG
This sequence comes from Lasiurus borealis, assembly GCA_004026805.1. Taxonomy (NCBI): domain Eukaryota; kingdom Metazoa; phylum Chordata; class Mammalia; order Chiroptera; family Vespertilionidae; genus Lasiurus; species Lasiurus borealis. The sequence goes on from PVJN01003886.1 coordinate 60,124, forward strand.
TCCCCCTGCCCACATTTCAGATTTTCCTAATTCTATGGCTCCCATCATCTCATCCATTTTCTCCCTCTGTGTCTGCTCCTCTGAGTTCTCCTCCCACCTCTCCAGCCCCTTCTCTTTCTCTTGGTTTCTTCCTGAAGATAGAGGGGTGGGAGAGTGTGGGGGCAGCAGGGAGGCAGGGACTGCTAGGCCAGGCCAGGCTGGGTGAGTATGGAGGGTCCAGGGCCTACTCCCAGCTCTGACCATCTGTGTTCTGGAGGCAGAAGAAGGGATGAGTGAGGCCTGCAGGTCCTCCAGCCTCCCCACGGCTGCCAGGCTTAGTCCAAAGGTGCTCCCCCCTCTTCCAGACTGATGGGCCCAGCCTCTGCCTCCATCTCTGCCCCTCCCTCCATGCTCTCTTCTGGGGTTGGGGGCTCTACTCACCTGGGTATCCTAGAGCTCCCAGGGCACCTCCGTAGGGCTTGGGAGGTTTGCCTGTGGAAGGAGAGGTAGGGATTGGGGAGGGGACCAGGCTTTCCCGCCTCTTTCAGAACCGCCAGCATATGGGGTCTCGATCCTATCACAGCAGGTTCTGAAGGCCTTGCGGATCATGTCCTGCATATAGAGATCTGAGCAGCTTGGCGGGTGCCCCCTTTCACCATAGTCAGACCCCAGCTTTGCCAACTAACATGCTGGTATCAGAGAGGTTTTCACCCCCTGGCTACCTGCCTAATGGATCTTGCTCTTCCCTTACAGTTTCTTTCTTTTTCTACGGGAGCTTGTTAGTTTCACCACTTAGACCCCAAGCTCCAGAGGGACCCAGGTCCCTGTCTCAGTCCTGGTACCTAATCAAGGAGCTCTAGGAATCAGAATCCCTGCCTCCTATCCCCGAACCCCAGGGCTGAACTGTCAGCTTCTGTGATTCTCCTCAAGCCCCCCACACCAGAGGCCCAGCCAAGAGTTGCGGTCAGACTAGCTCCTCCTTCAACAGGACTCTTCCACCCACCCCCACCCAGTAAGGGAGCTCAGAGCATTGCTTGAAGTGGGGCCTCTTCTTGCAGACTCACCACCAACTCCCAGGCCCCCAGCTCCGACCCCGGCTCCAGCTCCGCCACCTGCAACACAGGAGAGGGGCGGTGAGGGGGCCACTCCTGGGAGTTGCCAAGGCCTCTGGCAGCATGGGCCTCGAGTGAGACGAGCCAGGTTCTGGGACTGGGAGCCCTGGCTCTGCCTCACTCACTGTGTGACCTTGGGTAAGTCCCTGGTACTCCATGAACCTCAGTTTACCCATCTGGAACATGGTGTTTTAGAAAAGCTGATGCTCCCTGGCCTTGCAAGGGAGGAAGGGAAGAATAAAGGGGAGCTCAGCGTGGTGTAACCTGAGGATATGGGACCCATTCTGGGGCTTGACCTAGCCCCCCTGAGTAGGAGATGAAACAGGGGAGGGTAAGGTTGGGCCAGAGCTGCAGCACAGGGCACAGGGTAGGAAGCGGGGCATACCTGGGAAAATAGGAGACAATCCGAAGCCAGGTCTTGCAACTCCTGCAGGAGGGACTTGGGGTTGGCATGGGCAGGACCCACTCCGGCCTCGTCCCCTCTTTCTCTCTGCCCACTACTCCCTCTCCCCTTCTCCATGACCAGAGTGGCTTCCTTCACAAACTTTGTCCCTGCCTGGCATCCTGGTGTGGGGCCCCATAGCCTCAGCTTGCCAGCCTGGTGCTCAAGGCCCACAGTGCCCCTGACACCGAGGCCTGCCCCTGTGCCCAAGGTGTTTCTTTTCCCGGACTGTCCCCTCTCCTGTCTACCCTCTTCCTCATGTCCCTGTGCTAGCTGCAGCCCCAGGGTATCCCCTGCTAGCCTGGCAGAGCTGAGGGTTTCACAGCAGAGATGGCCTTACCTCCCCCTGGGAATGGCCTGGCAGCTCCTAGGACACCTCCAAGGCCAGCGGCACCTGGGAAGAGGGTAGATGGGGTTTGTGACAAGGTACAGTCCAAGGAGTCATGAGCCTCCCCTCTGGGTTCCGGGGTCAGGGAGATCCGGACAGGCTGTTAGGACTGAGGCCTGAGGTGGGTGAGATGGGTGGTCAGGAGGGGGAGGAGTAGCAGGCTATAGTCCTGGGCAGGAGGAGGGCAGCGGGGAGCCACTCACCATATTTGGCTGCTTTAGCAGCTGCAGCTGGGGACACACCTGGGGAGATGGGGAACATTAGAGCTCAGAAATATCCCTTCCCTCCCACTCATGTCCCCCTTCTGACCTGTTCACTGTTTACCATCTGTCCACTGATTCATCCTTCCACCATCCCTCCACCCCTCCTTGATCCATCTTTCTGAAAGTCTTTATTAACTGCCTACTGTGTGTCCAGTCTTGTGGCGCACAGAAGGAGATTTCAGGCGGGTTTAGGTAGAGATACAATGATGACCCAAGAAAGAGTGACATGTCAACACAAGGCCGGCCAGGATGGCAGAGACTTTAGAAAAGTAATTCCATCCGAGCTTTGGTTTTCTTCCCCAGAAAATGGGCGTAACCATCTTTATCCTAACGAACTCCCACTTGATGTGGAGAGGGAAAGGGAGAGGGTTGGATTCCAGCTGCAAGAAGCAGCCCTAGCTCCTGCTTGCTCAGGCCCCTCTAAATGCTAGAGGAACCCAGAGAAGGGGCAGGCCCACCACAACCCTGAGAGGCAGATGACAACTTGAGCAAATGTGGCAAATGGAAAGGAATCTCTCTCTCTCTCTCTCTCTCTCTCTCTCTCTCTCTCTCTCTCTCTCTCTCTCTCTCACACACACACACACACACACACACCAGATTCTAGAGCAGCCTCTTACCTCCAAAGCCCGCCCCTGGGACACCTCCACCAGCACCAAGCCCTCCAAGTCCCAGTCCTCCAGCTCCAAGCCCACCAGCTCCGAGCCCACCAGCTCCGAGCCCTCCAGCTCCGAGCCCTCCGGCTCCGAGTCCACCGGCTCCCCCGACGCCTGCAGAGAGAGCTGGGTGTTAAAACCCCTGCTGCTGGTCTGTGAAGACTGGAAGTTTTCACCCCAGGACCCAGGTGGAGCCTGAGCTTCCAGAGTCTTTGTGGATGCTGTGGGGCCAGGAGGTGGGCCGGGCCTCAGGGGCAGGTCAGGGACAGTGCTCCATGGTGCATGGTCTGAGACCCCTCCCCAAACCCTGGGGACTATTGGTAGCCCCCACCTCTACACAGTGCTCACCATATTGGCCAGCTTTCGCAGCAGCCTTAGCAGCAGCAGCCGCAGCAGCAGGTCCGGCTCCTGAGGACACAGAAGGAGCTCAGGGAGCAATTCTCCACAGGTCAGTCTCCCTCCCTGCCCAGGCGTCCTGGGGTTTCAACTCACCTGCCACACCACCTGGGACACCTGCTCCACCGAGACCTCCAACCCCTCCAAGGCCCCCAGGCCCGCCTGCTCCTGGGGAGAGGGGCAGAGGGTCAATCCCCCATTTCTGAAGGACAGGGTCTCCCTGGCCCAGGGGCTTTAGGCAAGCAGATAGGTGGTCAAGGCCATGTGACCCAGTGGAAGGAGCACTGGACAGAAGTCCATTCCCAGACACCTGGCCCGTGTCAAGAGTGAGCTTCCTTGCCCCGCCAGTGTAGCCCAGTGGTTGAGTGTTGACCTATGAACTGGGAGGTTATGGTTCGATTCCTGGCTGGGGAACATGCCCCGGTTGTGGGCTCGGTCCCAATAGGGGACGTGGAGGAGGCAGCTAATTGATGATTCTCATCATTGATGTTTTTATCTCTCCCTCTCCCTTCTTCTCTGAAATCAATGACATTCTATTAAAAAAAAAAAGGAGCGAGCTTCCTTGAGCCTTGGCCTGCCAATCTTTTCTCCATCCCTTTGGGCTAGCACCGGAGCTACAGGTGGCCACAATCTGCCGAGCAGGAAAGAGTAGTCTCAGGTGCTGACAGTCCTGGGTTCCAATCCTGCTTTCTCCACTCATTAGAGCTGTCTCCTCTCTGAGCTGTCACCTCTCCCTAAAGGAGAGGATGATCCTTACTCCACTCACCCTACAGTGTTTGGAGAGCAAAAGAGCACCCTGTCGGGGAATGTACTCTGAGTTTTGAACTGTTGTCAAGGGCAGAGCTGCTACGAATAGCAGCAGCAGGAGTTCCACAGTTCTTAGTGCTTCTCACAGATTCGCCTGTTTTTATTATTCATTGCAACAGGAAAGGTGGGTGATATTATCACCCCCATTTTGCAGATGAGAAAATTGAGACACAGCCGAGGTGAAGCAATATGCTCAAGGTCCCACAGGCAGGAAGTGGCTTTGGAGCCTGTCCCTTTAACGGCTTTGTTTCCCTGGCAAAATGTGCTAGACTCAGGCAGGCAGAGCAGCCAGCGAGGAACAGGAGAAGGCTTGTGGGTCACCAGGCCCGCCAGGGGTGGGACTGAGGAAACCGGGATTTTCCGAGGTGGAAACTGGCCCCAAGTGGACTGGCTGGGCTGGTTGGTGTTTCCCTGGCAAAGGCCCTGGCCTGGCTCTAAGAAGGCCAAGAATTCAGGGGCCACAGACAGTGTGGGTCTGGCCAGCCAGGGCTGCTGAGCGCCAAGTGGAGGGGCAGGCCTGTCTGCCACGTCCTCGTGGCTCGTGGCAGGCGCAGTCATGCTGACTGGGAGGTGGGCGGGGTGGGGCGGCCGGGGCTCTGCTGTCCAGGAGGCAGAAGCTGCCTCGCTGACAGCAACCTTGCCCCGGGCCCACAAAACTGAGGGCCAGAGGGGGCCCATGGGACCATGGTTTTCACCACAGTGGAAGTGCTCCCAGAGAGGCTGGAAATGTGAGGGGCCTCTTTGGTTGTCCCAGGGCTGGAGGCTCGATAGGCATTTCATGGGCAGGAGCCAGGTCTGCTAAGCTGTCATGAATGTGTCCTAGAAACTGCCTTTTTCCGCCCTGACCATCCCAGCCCTGTGCTGCAGGCGCCGGGCGGGAGGTCTGGCCCAGAGGAGGGGAGGTGGGTGACCAGTGCATCAGGGACGGTGTGGGGGCACTCACCATATTTGGCTGCTTTAGCAGCAGCCAAGGATCCAGGTCCTGCAGAAAAAAGAAAAAGAAAAGGTGGGGTGGTCAGCAGCTGAGCTCTGTGCTGGGGGTGGGGGGCTGGGGGCTGGGGGTACTGCTTCCTCCTGGGAGTCCTCCCTGCCTTCCTTGGCCTTCTTTGCTCCTCTCAGAGCTCTGAAGCTGTGGCTCCCCAGCCAGGAGCTCACCCTGCCCGGGTAGAACTCCAGTCTCTAACCACGTCTCTGCCAGACTGGTCTGGGAGCACTTGTGGGCTCCACTGCCTCCTCCTTCCATCTGCCCCTCCCAGCCCCTTCAGGCTCAGGAACCACCAGGTGAAAAACTGGAGCGCCTAGTGGCCACAGCATACTGCTGAGGGCAAGCCAGGTGGGCCCACGCATGCAGCCCGGGGCTCCCTCACCTGGCCTGCCCCCATCTGTTACCCTAGTCATCTGACTGCTCAGGAGAACCTAGTGGGGGATTCACTATGAGCCCTGAGATGAGGTGCTGGGGGCTGTGCTGGGAGGGAGAGGTCAACCTTCTCTCAGCTCAGGGGTCGTTTCTGTCCGGGCTAGAAGGCCTCTCACCTGCACCAGCACCTGCCCCAAAGCCAGGAACACCAGCACCAGCCCCAAAGCCAGGAACACCAGCACCAGCTCCAAATCCAGGAACGCCAGCACCAGCTCCAAATCCCGGAACGCCACCAGGAAGGCCAGCGGCAGCCCCTGGGTAAGATGGGCAGTGAGATGGCGACAGCAGGCAGGAAGCATGTCCCTGTGGGGTGTCCTACCCAGGGAGCCGAGACAGGCCCCAAGAGAAGGGGCCAGACCCTTAATCCTTTAATCCACCCTCTATGCTGCCACCCGCATGGGCTTGCTAGAACTCCCGCTGACCACCAAGTCCGCCCCTCCCCCAGCTGGCATTCAGGGCTGCACACACACGACACCGCTTTCCTTTCCAGCCCAACCTCCACTCGTCCCTCTTGGGTGAGCTCATTTAATTCTCCCAGCTACCTTCGGCAGCAGGCGCCATCAGCACCCACATGTTGTGCACGAGGACAGGAAGCTCAGAGGTCACTCGGTTAGTGTGGGGCCCAGAATTGCAACCTGGGTTTCTCCTTTGCTAAATCTGCTTTTCCAACCCCTTGCCTGCTGCTTTGGGGACCTCCCAGCCCGCAGTGGGCCTGAGAGCCTGCAAATGGTGGGGCCCATCGCCCGCCCAGGTCGGGCTGGGCAAGCCTGCACTTGGTGGAGTGAGGAGGGAAAGCCAGGCAGGGCACTCACGGAGCTGGGCTTTGGCGGCCAACTGAGCAGCGGATTTGCCTGCACCTGGGGTCCCAGCTCCTGGGTGGAGAGGGAGGGGGTGTCAGGGTGTCAGCCATGGAGGATTCAGAGGTTCCTCAGGCCTACTTCCTCACACAACTTACCTGCAACACCCCCAGGGCCAATGCCAAGACCAGGAACCCCGCCAACACCGCCAACACCGCCAACACCGGGGCCAATGCCAAGGCCAGGAACCCCGCCAGCGCCAGGGCCTAACCCTACAAGAGTGAGAAGAACTAATCCTTAATCCAGTCTCGACCAAGGAGGAAAGAGCGGTGAGCTGGGAATCAGGAGCCTCAGGCTTTCATCCCTGCTAGGGCACAGGATTGCTCTGTGACCCTGACAAGTTATTTTCTCTGTGTGCTTCTCAGCTTCCTCATCCCTAATAGGAGGCTTGTGTAGGGTCGGGGTTCTTAACCTTTGGAGGGACAAGGACTTGTTTGAGACTTCTGAGGGTGGTGGAAGCAGAGTCATGTAGTCAAGGGTGCTCTACAAGAAGGCAGGCATGGGTTCAAAGCTGAGCTCAGCCACCATTTAGCTGTGTGACTCTGAGCAAGTTACTTAAGCTCTGAGAACCTCAGTTTGCACACCCCTAAAATGGGAACGATGCTACCAACTTCATAAAGTTGCTGTAAGGATTGCTTCAGCAAGTGGCAGCTTTATCTAAAACGAGGTTGTCATATGTGAGTTTGTGGGGGTCAGTGGACCTAAAATTAAGATTTCTCTGGCCTAGACAGCTCTAGATTTTCTGATCTGAATCTTGCTGCCCACAGATCCCTAAAGCCAAGGCAAGTAGATGCCCTGGCCCAGGCCTGGTAGACATTTAAGCTCTAAGGTGAGGATACTGCCATTGGCTATATTCAGGAAGGTGTAGGTGCTTGGGGCTGCCAGGGTAGCCCTCAGATCTATTGAGAAATGGAGACCCTTGTCAGGGAGCAAGAAACACTGCCACGGAGGGTGTGGGAACCCAGAGGAACCCAGCTTGAGGGCCAGAATGGGGGCGGGGCCCAGCTAGACTTGGGGGCAGCAAGGGCTTTGGGAAGGTACGGAGGTTAGTTCTGGGGTCTCACCAGGGCCTGCTCTCACTTTGCTTTCCTAATCAGAGACTTTACCCACACCTGAAAGTGGTCATATGGGTCAAAAGGCCCACAGAGAGGATGTGACCGCTGAGGGAGCTGCCAGACCCCAGAGCAGAGGACAGGAGAGGGGGCTGTAGGATGAGCACAGGGAACAGAATTGGGGTGGGACACATACCATATTGAGCAGCTTTGGCAGCTGCTTTGGCGGCTGCAGCTGCTGGGGTTCCAGCTCCTGGAGAGGTAAAGCGAGGGGGTTGGGGAGGGGCTCTCTGCACCCCTCCTCACTCCCCCCAATCCCCAGCTCCAGAGATGCCTCCAGAAGACCCGCTCTGTGCTCGGTGTTGCCTCCTTACGGTGGAGCCAGAGAAGGAGGGGTTCCGGGCCTGCTGTGAGGATGGCCCACTGGCCTCCTGGCCATGTCCCTTCCCTGCAAGCAGCTCAGGGACTGTGACAGTCTAGCTCAGACTATGGTGGTGGGAGCCTAAGGCTGTGATTGGCCAAGGCCTACATCGTCTCCAAACCTCTGTTAAAGGATTTGTGAAGCTTCCTGCTAACGGCCATGTTAATTTTTAAAACCATTGGAGGAAATGTCTCATTTTGAAGAGAAACTCAAAAGAGGAATTTTCTCCCAGAAAGAAGAAGGGAAATAGAAATCTGTGTGTGTGGGAAAAACCAACAAGGAAGGTTGTAACTTAATCTCATTGTAACTCTGAAGTTCTTCCCTTTGGCTTCTGATTGGTGGAGGAGGAAGAGTACAGGGGAACCAAAGGGTGACAGGCCCTTCCACCTGATCAGGAACAGAAAGGACCCTAAAGTATGTGAGGCCACCCAGCCCTGACAGGCCAGAGCTCCAGCACCCAGCTGGCTGACACCCCCGAGGGAGGACTTGCCAGGTGTGTTCAGCAGACTGAAATCCCATAAAAGTTCCTCCTTCCAAACTAGGGGGCATTGCTTTTCCTCCTCCCCATCTCTGGGCTCAGTCTTGCCATCTATAAAATGGTGCACTTGACCTGGGTCATCTCCAGGGCCCCTTCCATGAGGCCAACCAAACCCATCTCTGGGCTGGGAACACAGCTCACCTGGCACCCCTCCAGTGCCCGGCACACCTGGTACAATGCCTCTGGCACCTGGCACCAGCCCTCCCAGGCCTCCTGCTCCTCCAGCACCTAGAGTAGTGAAGAGAGTCAGCGCTGCCCCTCGAAGCTCCCCTCCTGGAGGGAGCAGAGGGTGAAGGTGGGTGTGGAACAGACTGGCTGGGGTGAGCACCTTCAACTCGCTGGTTTGGGATGGGTGCCAAGCTGGGCACCAGTAACCCTAATGATGGGCGATTGAAAAGGGCAGGAAAGTTCAGTGTGGCTTTGGAAGATGCGGTCAGGGGCTTCCCATCTCGGCCCAGACCATTTCGGCCCTGATAGAAAAGGCTATCAGTGAGCCAGAGCAAGCTTGCTCCATCCTCACGCTGGAGAACTGCTCTGAGCTCAGAGTCTGGGCCCCAGGGCAGAGCAGGGCTTGGGTCCAGGCTCTTAGAGGAGGGGAGGGCGCTGTCTAGGAGGGAAGGACACTGCCCTGGGCATGGGAGTAGGCAGGGCCAGGGCACTTACCATACTTAGCGGCCTTGGCGGCGGCTGCCTGGGCTGCAGCTGTGGCGGAATGAGAAAGAGAGAGACCCTCAGAAACTGCTGGATCTCAGCGGGCTGTGCCGACACTCTCCTACCCGGAACGGTGCTGCAGGCCCTCCCTGCACGCTCCCCAACTTCTCCCTGAGCACATGCAACCCAATCAACACTCCCCCACCCGCTTGAGCTCTGCAGAAGAGAAGCCCCCATGCCTTCTCCCTGTCTCCCCAGATGGAACTAGGGCTCACGGGAAATGCCAGCTCCAGGGACAGCTCCAGGGATGCCTCCAGGGACACCTCCGACTCCAGGTCCAAGACCACCGACTCCAGCTCCAAGACCACCATAGCCCGGAAAGCCCCCAGCACCAACCCCGAAAGTGGGAACACCTCCAACTCCCGCTCCGGCTCTGCCCCCTGCGGAGAGAGGAGAGTGGATAGAAAAGGATATCAGTGAGCCAGGCTGCGAGGGCCCTGCGGGTGCTGGTGGACTAAGAAAGTAGGAGCAAGCCCCCCTCAAGTCTGGTCCTTGAAGGACAGGAAACCATAGAATGCTTGAGCCCCCACCAGCCTTTTCCAGGAAACCTTTATTGAAACCCTCCCCCAGCGTTCCTGCAACCCATCTCTCCTTCGATTGGCATCGGGTCTTGTTGTTGGTTATGGAGAGACAGTGGGCAGATCCCATTCCCCCAGCCAGGCTTGGGCTTCTCTGAGAGGGGCGCTGTCTAGGGTGGGGACGGGCAGGGACACTGTCCTGATTGCCATAACAGGACTCTCCTATCACTCAGCCTCATGGCCTCATCCTGGGGCCCAACAGGTCCAGCTCAGCCAGTGACCTGCGGTGTTACTCTGGGCAAGTCATCCTCTTTCTCTGGCCAGAACAGGGTGGGGCAGAGCTATCAACACACTCACCGTATTTGGCTGCTTTGGCGGCTGCTTTAGCAGCTGGTGACACAGCCCCTGGAGAGACCAAGGAGACACAAATAATCAGGAGAGAAAGGAGGAAAGATGGTCAATATATATTCTACTGTCCACCCATCTGTTCAGTCTATCTCCTTTCTATCTATCAAACCAACCTAATGGATATTTAGTTATTTATCTACCCAGTCATATCTCCATCTAGCTCTCTGTATACTTAACCATTTATTCATCTAGCCACTTACCTACCCAGATGTCTGTCCATTTGCCTCTCCATCCTTAGGCTTCAATATAACTGCTCAACCATTTATCTCTCTGTCCATCCATGAACCCATCTCTCCATCCATTTATTCACTCTTCTACCCATTCATCTATTTACATATCTAACCATCTATTTTTACACTTGCCTCCTACCCACCCATCTATTCATCTGCTCACCCACCCATGTGTTCATCCATCCACCCATCCATTTACTAGTCTAATCATTTATTTAGTTCCTCATCTACTTTTCCATCTGTCTTTCCATCTACCCATTCATTTCTTCACCTACCACTTTACTCATATATCTATTCATTCATGTATTCATTCATCCTTTTTCTGTCCTTTCATCCTCTTAGCCATCAACCTCTACTTATCCACATGACCATTCACCCACATACTCAGCTATCTATCTGCCCTTCCATCCATCCATCCACCCACCCATCTATCCACCATTTACTGAACATCTATCTATTCAGCTAAGGACTGGGAACATAGAGATGAAAAAGACCTAATTCTTTCCTTCAGGAGCACACTGGCAATGATAAGGTGAGATGGAGAAGATGATGCTGGCAGTAACTAGTTAGGAGGTTGTTGTAGCCCAAGGGAAAGAAGATGAGTCATGGTCAAGGGTATGGAAGAAGAGGATAGATGGGTGAAGTGTTAGGGAGAATCCAAAAGTCTTGGCAATAGTGTCAATATTTCTCTCTTACAACACACACACATACCCACACAGCCCAGCTCACTTGGTCTTCCCACAATACCTGGGACTCCTCCAACACCTGGGATTCCTCCAACACCTGGGACTCCTCCAACACCTGGGATTCCTCCAACACCTGGGATTCCTCCAACACCTGGGATGCCCCCAATACCTGGGATTCCCCCAACACCTGGGATTCCCCCAACACCAGGAATTCCAACTCCTGGGCCACCAGGTCCCAAGCCTCCAGCAGCTCCTGTGGAAGAAAATAATTATTCTGGCCTAAACCCTGTGGGAACCTTACAGGGCCTCCAAGGCATGGTTCTGGGGAGCTTCGGGGGTGGCAGGCCACGGGTGCGGGATCCCAGGGCGCTGACATTGCCTTTTGGCATTCTAAGGGTTTGGGTATGTGGATGGGAAGAATATGGTCTATGGCTAAAACAAATTCAGAGCATACCACTAGCACCCAGGCAGTTTGTGCAGTAGCTATGAGTTGGCCTTGGGAGTAGAGTGGGAGGAGCTTGATGCTCCACAGGGGTCCCCCATTGCTGGGCCAATCAGTGAAGAATAACAGGCAGGGCCAGGCAGAGTGGCCAGACAGGCATGTTTGGAGAAATGGAAGGGAGGTTTCCACAGATGGACAAAGGCCAAGTCCATTCAGCCTTAGAGAATTGAGGTCTCCAAGGCCTAGTAGAGGCCTGGGCAGGCTCCAAGGGCCAGAGGGCAGGCCAGAGTCCCGGGCCTGCCTCCCTGAGGGCACTCACCATATTTAGCTGCCTTTGCAGCAGCAGCAGCAGCAGCTGGAGTCCCGACCCCTGGAGAGACAGCCACAGAGGGTGAGGCCTTTCCCCGTGGCCTTCTCCAGGACACCCCCACCCCCTGCTGGAACAGACACTACCTGCAATGCCTCCAATCCCAGGAATTCCACCAGCCCCACCAGGAATGCCGCCACCTCCAACACCAACACCAGGGAGAACTCCGGCTCCTCCGGCACCTGTGCGGATGGGGACAGTGCAGATGTAGCTCCCAGGGCCCCTCCTGAGGCTGGGAAGGAAGGCCACTTGGATGCTGGCATTTTAACTAGCACGGTCTCCTCTGGGAACGAAGCCCAGGCAACTCTGGCTGGGCCTGCTTGAGAAGGCCCCCACCCCACTGTTCATTGACTCACCCCCAAAGTGTCCATTTCAACACGCTCATTAAGGGACTTGTATGTTTTCAGACAAATCCCATTCTAATCACTGCCACATACTGAGAAACCACAAGCGGCCACTCCCTGGGCCAGAGGGGCCCCTGTAGGAATGTTCAAGGCTTCCTCTCCTTGTGTTCCAAAGGCTCAGCCAAGTTTGTAATCCAAGCGCCTGGCTGCCTGGCTCTGGCAGTCCCTTGCTGTCCCAACCTCCTGCTCCCACATTCCACCCTTAGGGCCTAGAGGGAGAGCCTACGGGGCCTCCTAGGGGCGGGCCTCCAGCTCAGTGTTGCCCTCCACATTTTCGCCCCCTTCGCTGGTGGGCGGATGTCTTCTGTCCCACTGTGGCTACACGAATGGCTCCCCTGGCACTGGAGATGAAGGTGAAGTCTTCAGCCCCAGTGATCTGACTCTGAACTGGGACTGCCTGGGACAGGAGGACAGATGCCCGTTCTGCTCACAGCACGGGCACAGGGAAGGCCATACCATGTCTGCCAGCCAAGGGATCATGAGCTTGAGGGTCCAGTTAAAATTTTTATAGTACACACTAAATTGATACTAAACTGTTAAATTTTTAAAATGCTTATTCTAACCACCATAGTACCCATTCCCTCTGCGGGAGTGAATGGCGCCTTCTTCCTGTTTTAACCACATGGCAAGCTCCACCTATATTTTTAAGGCCTCAATCAAATGTCATTTTCTCTGAAAAGCCTTCCTGGTTTTCTTCCTCCGGTAGAAATAATATCTCCCTCTTCTTGAGTCCCACAACAGTGCCTCCAGCCTCTAGCAGAGCTCTTATCTGCCTGGTCGCTAGAATGGGTGGGTGGAAGGAGTGAGGGAATGAAGGAGGGAGTGAGGGATAATTAGATGGATGAGTGGATGGATGGATGGATGAAAGAATGGAGGGAGGGAGGAATGAAGGGATGGAGGAATGAAGGGATGGATGGAGGAATGAAGGGATAGATGAAGGGAAGAATAGATGAATGGATGGAAACAAGGCGGAATAGGTGGGGTTGAAAAAGTTGGGATGAAGGGATGGATGGAGGAATGAAGGGATGGATGGAAGAATGAAGGGGTAGATGGAGAGGAGAGTAGATGAATGAATGGAAGGAAGCGGAAGAGGTGGGGTTGAAAAAGCTGGACGAAGGCGGGTGGCTGCCTTGGTTAGTTATCTGTGAGGCAAGCTCTCAGTGATAACAGGGATGGAGAGATTGGAAGGCTGGAGCCAGCAGCTAGAGACTTCACAGGTACTCACCATACTTTGCTGCTTTAGCTGCTGCTGCTGCAGCCTGGGGACCAACCCCTGGGGGAGGGGAAGGGGAGAGACTGAAAAATGTGGCTCTGCATCCCCAGAGGCCTCCATTCTAGCCCTAGGAGAACCACCTGTTCACATATGGGTGTAGGTGGGGGGCATCACAGCCATCAGAGGCTGATAGAGCGGTCCCACCCAGGATCCTTCTTCTGGCTCAGACACGGATCTGAGTGCAGGGTGGGCTGACCTGATTTTTGGACAGATCATAGCCAGCCCCAGAGCCCTGGAGCCCTGGAGCCAGGGTCATCCGTCCCCCTGTGGCTGGCCCCTTACCTGTCCCTGTTGGGTACCCAGCCTTGGCTCCGGCACCTGCTGCTCCTCCAGGCCCATACCCTGTAAGACAGAGAGGCTCACTGAGCATCTGCACAGATCTCACTACAGCTGCCCCCCTGCCCTACTTATTTAGAATCTCTACCATGTCTTCCCCAGTCAGAGTTAAAACAAATTCAAATATGTGTGAGGAACGGTAACTCCCACTGTACAGACTAAAACACCGAGGCTAAGGGAAGAAGCCGGTTCTCACAAGTGTCAGGGCCAGGCTTGAGAACCAAGCTGTCTGAGTCCAAGTTCCATATTCCTTCTTTAGGGGATTCCCTTTCTAAGACCTCCCCCTCCCCAGCCCTCCACCACCAGCGGGGTGCTCTCCCGGCCCTGAGCTGGGGCTGCAGCTCTCTTGCCAGGACCTGTATCTGGAAAGAGCCGGAATCCTACTGGTCTGGGTGGGCCTTACTCACCATAGGGCAGTTTCCCCGTGCTGTAGGGCAGTCCGTAGCCACCTGAGGGGTGGGAAGGGGAGGAGAGACAAGGCTCAGGTGCTGCCCCAAAGCAGCCCCATGCCTTGCTGGGGTCCCACTACTGTAGTGGTCAGATCTATTCCCATAGCTGCTGAGGCCTGAGACCCTCCCCAGGATCATGAGCAGCCCACGGTTGCTCTCAGGAGAGGAGAGTCCCTGGGTGGAAGAGGGAGAGGAGGCACCAGCTTCCTCAAGTCTGAGTAGCTTCTTTACTCCCTTCCCCAACAAGAAACAGCTCATTGTGTGACCTCAGAGGGGTCTTTCCAACTAACAGTGTTTCTTACCATCATCACCGGTGGTTTCCTATCAGGGCTGTGTGTCTCTGAGCCTGTGTATGCATGTCTGTGTGTACAGGTGTGCATGTGAGTGAGGCCAACACCTGCAGGATGGCTTCCCCATGCTTTTCTATGCTGGTGACCAGAAGTAGGGGGTTCAGTACACAGGTTTCTTGACACCCCCCGCAAGAGACACTGATGACCAAAAATGTGCCCCCACAAGATGCCTCCTCAGTGGTGAGACCCGGTGAGAAGTGGCTCTTAAATCCTCCTTCTGACTTACCTGGCAGCTTGGGTGCCTTAATTGGGTACCCCAATGGGACTCCGGGCTGCTGACCCCCAAAGGGCCCAACTCCTGTGAGAAGAAGGAGAACAAAATCAGGACCTAGCAACTTGAGCCAGCAGCTCCCGCTGAGCCCCCAGCCTCACTCTCCACTTTCTGCTCAGATAGAATTAGCCCACAGCATCCACAGACCGTCCTGCCCAGAGGGCATTCCCGCCTGCTGTCACTGATCAGCTGAGCCCTTCCAGCGCTGGGTGGACTGTTGCCTACAGAAAGCTGCAGAACTCTCCCTGTCCTGGGGCTTGGGCCTTTGCAGCATTTGGCTCAGACTGGTAGGTTTTCTGGACTCATGTGGGCTGCTACACATGAGGAGTTGGACTGGGGAAGCAGAACTGTGATGGATCCCACTTTGTCTGGAGCCAGTCCCTCTCCCTCTTCCACCCAGGGCTTCTGCCCTCTGGGAACAATGGGCATGAGAGACATTGGACAGGCCTGATGGGATTCTGAATACCCAGCCCCTCCCAGGGTGAGTGCCTCTCTTTGGCTGGCCACCCTACTGGCCTGCCCACCCACCGGGGACTCTCATGTTGTCTCACCTGGGATTCCACCAAAAGCTCCCCCTCCACCTGCAATGACAAGGGGTCATCACTGTAGTCCACCATGGGTGCAGGGCTCCGAGGCACCTATGGCTGGTGCCAGGCAGCACAGAGGCTGGGTAGTGGGCAATTCTGCCCAGATTTCCAGGTTTATGCTGCCTCACACACACTTGGGATTTCTGGGAGGTGTTCTGTTCATCTCAGCCAGCAGTACCAAGGCTGGAGCACAGGGGGTGCCCACTCAGAGGGCCCTGAGTACAGGATCCTCAGCTCCACTCCTATCCCCTCCATAGGGCCTTCGGGTGAAATGCAGATTCCCACCATAGGTCCCCAGCTCACTGGTTACATACCTGGGGTCTTGGCCTTGACTCCTGTTCCAGTGGGAACCCCAGGGAGCACCCCTACACCTGGGAACCGAGCTCCTGCAAGAGCAAAGGGGGTCTGGCAGTGAGGGTGTGAAGGCAGGCCTAGAAGGCCCAACCTGGCTCCCACTCCACCCCGGGTCACGAAGTTGACCGTTTTCTGCACTGACCATCAGTGATGTCATAACTCATGTGGAATGGAGGCGGTTTGGTGGTGGCTTCTCTTCCCTGTCTGACTCGGAAGATCTGACTTTTAATGCCATTTCCTAGCTGTATGGCCTTGTGCCTCAGCTGGCCTTGTCTCTGACCTGGGATGAATTTCCAGCCACCCTGTCCACCCTTCTCAGAGAAGGCAGACAGTAAAGGCCAGCATGAGGTGGAAGCCTGTGCTCACAGCCGAGCACACAGCCATCTGCTGTGGCCGGGAACTCCGCACTTGCCAGTGTCTGGCCCTCCCACCACTCCTGTCTCCCCTGGGACTGGGCCACCTGATACAGAGGGAGGGACACTGTCAGCAAATCTCCCAGAGCAGCCCAAGTCTGGGATTTTAGGGGAATTCAAGAGGTCACATGTTGAGTGGGGTGGCCAGGCCCAGCAGGGAGAGAAGGGGGGGAGGGCAGCTCTAAGGGTCTTCCACAGGGCGGATGTTCTGGGTGGGCTCCCTGGTGACTCATGGCTTTTGGGAATCAGCTGGCTACACTGGGGACTCGGTGTGTCCTCAGAGGCCCGCTTGGGCTGTAGCAGTGATCTGGATCAGGGCCTGGGGTCAGAGCTTGGTAGGATGGGGGGAAGCTGACTGACTGGCCTTCCTGGGGAAAGAAGACAGGGCCCCTGTGTCCCTTAGCCTGAGCTTTGATGCTCTGCTGGCCTCAGCTTACGGGGAGCTGAGGGGCCACCAAGGAGGCTGCCAGGAGATAGTCTCTATACTATAGGGAGGGTCCCCTTCTCCTCTGTGATTTTACCTGTGCCTGGGAGCACTCCACCCGGATATACACCTGGTAGACCCACACCTGCGGCCAAAAGACAGAGGAGCCGTGAGCAGCACTCCCGCCTCCAGCAATCCCTCCCCGGCCTTCCCTCCACAGCTCCAGGCTCACAAACCAGCCACCCCAGTGCCTGGCAAGGACAGCCAGGGACATGTGTTGTGGCCACCGCCTTCTTCCCCTGAGTTCCAGAAGTCATCTGCAAACCCTTCTATGCATGGATTTATCTTGTCTTCTGGAGCCTGTTTACAGGGCCGGCCCAGCCCACCTCTGGGTAACAGCTTCCAGATGTTCCTTCCCCGCTGTGTGGACTCAGGCAGGCCTTTGTTTAACCTGAAGTCACTTCCTCAAGGGCTTGGTGCAGAGGAATGAGCACCAGATGGGGAGTCAAGGCTCCTCTGGCCACCCTGGCTCTGCTGTGACCACCAAGGGCCCTCTGCACTGACTCTCCAGGCTGAGCCTCAGTGTCCCCCTCTGTCCCCGATATCTGCCACAAGCCTGTCTCTGCGGTCCCTTTTTGTTCCAAGATCCTAGAAGAAGAGCCCAGAAAGTGGACTGGAGTCCCTCTCCCCATTTTGAATAGGGCCCCACATTTTGGGCCGGTCACTCTTCCCTGCCCCGCTGCAGCCGGGCCCACCTGTCCCACCCAGTACAGAGGTGAGGGCCTGAGCCCCTTCCTGAACCTGCTGTCCAGCCCCAGGGACTCCACACTGACCCGGCACTTTCCCAGGTTTCCCTCCAGCTCCGACTCCGACTCCCGCTCCAGGCTGAGGAACCACGGCACCTGGCATGGAAGGGACCGTGTCAGAGTCGGTGTCACCAGCCTTCAGCCTTCACCTGGGCACCCTAGGGCTAGACTCCATACCTGTAGACACTCCTAAGCCACCGACACCACCAAGTCCACCGACACCGCCAAGCCCGCCGACACCGCCAAGTCCACCAAGTCCGCCAACACCGCCAAGCCCGCCGACACCGCCAGCCCCAGCACCTGCAGAGCCAGGAGTGGGAGAGGCGAGGAGTCATGCCAGGAGCAGTGGGAGGTGGGAGGTGCATGTGGAGAGCCCAGAGAGATGATATCTGATCGTGCCACCACCTCACTTGGAGTCCCAGTAAATTAGAGATGAGAGTCCCGCCTGCCTCCCAGGAAATGTTCTTTCCAAAGTGCAGAGCCCACGGAGGCGAGAGGGTCTATGGCATGTCCCAAACGGTCACACTCACCAGCCTTGGCGGCAGCTTTATAGGCTGCAGCAGCACCAGCCGCTCCACCGGGGACTAGACCCCCCGGGTAGGCGCCCCCAGGAAACCCGCCAAGCCCTATAGAGGGGAGGATAGGGTGAGGTCCTGAGCCCACCCAGCCCTGCCCAGGAGGCACATTGAGGGGGCTCCCTTATTCTCTGCAGGACTTTCACACCAAGCAGTGGCCTCTGCCCCCAGGACCAGGGTCAGTGTCGGAGAGCAACATGGGCCAGATGGTTCTACCCAGCCTGACAAAACTGCAGGATCGCTTGGGATCAAACTTCCACACCCCCTCCTCCAGGAAGCCTTCCTGAAACCCTGCTGAGTTGAGCAACTCCTCTGGGCTCCACTGGCCACTGCAACCTCTTGGCACTTCATTACACTAGCACTTAAGAGCAGCGGTTACTTCCTTGTGTCCTGGGCAGCTGCTTAGGGCAAGTGGTCTCAGCATCACCCTCACACCAGTGCCCAGCGCTGGCCTGGCCACATACTAGGCAGATACCCTGAGCTTGGCTCTGACCCCAAATGGCCATCTTGCTTGGGTGTCAATACTGACCTGCCCCAGGGCCACCTCCAGCAAGCCCTCCAGCACCTGCAAGGAGAAGGAGACAGAGCTAGTGAGGAGAGGAGAGACTGGTGTATGGGCATCATCCCTGGATCCTGGGTGGGAAGGGTCTCAGGATGGGCAGGCAGGAACCAGGCAGGGCTATGGTCAGTGTGCAGCCACTCAGGCCCCTAAGCTGGACTCCAGCCTTTGGTGCTCAGGGGCCGATGCTGATAAAACAGCAGCTACCATTTAGTGACCAGCTACTATGTGCCATGTAGATGTAATTGCATTGACCACTTCCCTCCCCCCATAATGCACCTAGGCCAGGCCTAGCTTCCTATAGAAGGCCTGCCAGAGAATGGGAGACTCAGCAGGGTTTTCTCTGAGGGTGGAAGCTGAGTAGAGTCTGTCAGCAAGACCTGACCCAGGCCAGACCCTGCCCCCACCCCAGACTTCTCTTCTACTTCCTTGCAGGTGTCTCCTGGCTCAGCCCATCCTCTCTCCCTTGTATCTGGAGACCCTCCAGTTCCCAGCATCTGTCTATGTGTCGATTCAGCCTGCCTGCAGTCCAGGAGCCTCCTCGAATTCAGACGGATGCTAAAATGTTTATGAGAAGTCAAATGGTCCCTCTGGCTTTCTCCTTCTCACATCTGGGCCCAATCGCTGCTCCTCCCCCTCCAGGAGACATTCCATGGCTCCGGCCAGGACTGATGGGCAATCAGGTTGGAGTTCACAAGCGTGCCGGGTTTGTTTCCAATTATGTGAGAATCTCTGCTGCAAGCACCAGTCTGGCGGCCTGGCTGCCCGGGTCCTGAGCCCAGGGAAGCCCTCTCTGGGGACTGACCCCAAACATGGGCAACTGCCAAGCCTGGAGCATCTACCTGGCTGTCACTGGGTGTGGTCTCCCTTCCCCCCACGATTTCCCACTTGTGTGAGTGGACCCCATCTGGAACTCAGCCAGCCCCTCTGTAAGATGGGTCTTGATCTCTGGCTAGTCTCCCTTCCAGGCAAGGCTGGTGTGGGTCAGGCCCGGCCTGGGGGCAGGGAGTTCACTTCCCAGCACTGTGGCCCTGCCCCTCCCCAGCTCTGCCTGGGGCTTCTTTCAAGCCAGGCCTGTTTCCTGAGCTCCTACAGTGCTGGGACCTTTCCTGAGCACAGAGAGGCTGGAAGAGAAGATGGGAACTGAACAGGAAGGAAGTGAGAAGAGACTGGGACAGGTGGGGGTGGGAGCAGGCAACCTCTCTGGTGCCTTCTGTCCTTTTCCTCCTTCCTCCCTAGGTGCCTGGTCCCGAGGCCACCCTCCAGCAGGACCAGCCCCACTCCAGTTTGCCTTCCTTCCTTTGGACTCACCTGGTCCAAATGCCCCAAGAAGTCCAGCCCCTGGAAAGGAGGGAAGGAGGGGTGAGATGCTGGCCACAGCAGGGAACCCAAGGGCCTGGCCAGCCCAACCCCCTCTCTTCCTGGAATCAGAGAGCCCTGGATTCAAATACTGCTACTCCTGTGTGTAGGAGCAAGTCTCTTCACCTTTCTGAGACTCAGTTTCCCTACCCAGAAGGGGTCATTGTGTCCCTGACCTTCCTGGGACCAGTAAGATCACGAGCAGAAAGCACCTAGTGTGTGCAGTATACCAGGGTGTCCAGTGGGTGTGACCCGTTCCTTCCAGTCCTCTCGTGTGGGTGGCTGGCCTCCAGCTGGTGCTAAGGGTGTGGGTGTTGCTGGCTCCCCGCTGCCTGGTCCCCCACTGAGAGGCCAGGCAGGGCCAGCATGCTGAGGCCCACATGGAGCAACTGCCAGGCCACCCACCCTCTACTTGCCAAGGGATTAATTGTTCCTCAGCATGACACACACTGCCCGTGCCCCGTTCCATCTTGCCTGGGCAGGCCCGGACGTCCCCCTGGCCCGGATGGAAGAGGAGAACTGCCCGAGGGAAGGAGGGGACTGTGGCTGTGACCTGGCTTTTGTAGCTGAGTCCTGGTGACCTCAGGGAGGTTGTGGGATCCAGCCCCTTTTCATCTGAAGGAGATACCCTGACTTTTTTTTGGGGGGGTCTACTCCCTCACCCTGCCCTGAAAGTGCCTTCGGAAGTCTAAACTAAATCATTAATAAAAGCTTCACTCTAGTGACCCCCCATTATGGGGCTCTGTACAGTTTTCTCAGTCTCCCCTCCTGTGCGTAACCACAACCTGCCCTGTGTCCCCACTGAGGTCAGCCAATCCCCCCTCGAGCTCTGCAGTCACAACCTCCATAATTTGGTTCTCAGACCTATTTCCACGTCTTGGCTTATCTAGTCCTTCTCAACCTTCTTTCTATCATCAAAGACCCTGTGACGGTCCCTCCAAGGAGGCAGGAGGCAGGTTCCGGCAGGATAAGCAGTGAATTCCCAGGGCTCCGGCCTTGTTGACCCCACATCCCAGGAAACCCCTTGCCCTGGCTTCCTCCCCTTCTGCCTCTCCCTGGCCCGGCCCAGCCCTGGTGTTTCACAACCCAGATGGGCTGGCAGGGAGGGGGAATGTGGGTTTTGCAGATTCATCTGCAATTGGATCATCCAGCAGCGGGTTTCATAAGAGCTGCTGGACACCCAAACTGTCCTGGAGCCTCGGACTTCGGAGCCAGGGAGACACAGGGCAGGGGGAGGGGTGCCAAGGCCACATGTGGAGTATCTCACACCAGTGGGGTCATACATCTGGACGGAGACACCATTTCCTCCACCTGCTCCTTATCCACCAGTGCTTCCCGGAGGGACACGCCCGCCCTCCCTCTTTCCTGGGGGTGTGTTCTTTGGAACGGGTGGTGGACCCTGGCGTCAGATTCGGCAGGGCCAGGGCAATGTAAGTCACATCTCCTTCCTGAAAAACGCCACGGTCTGGTCAGCCAGGAGGGGTCTGGGGTCAAGAAGGATGCTCCTCTGGGGCCAGAATCAGGGTCCAACCTGGGATTTAGTTTCGGGCTTGGTCTGGAGTCAGGGTTCAGCCTGGCACTAGGACAAGGACTCAGACTGTCATCAAGGGTCAGGGATATAGAGGGTCTTGGCCTGGGTTTAGAGATGGTCCCTGAGTCAAGAGACCATCCATGTGGAGTCTGGAGCCTACCCTCTGTGCCTGAGTCCCAGAATGACATTCACAGCATGGTGGCCTCTGGAACATCAACCTTACCTTTGTCCTGAGCCCCAGGGCTGTTTCTGAGGCCATGTCATAGGGGACAGAGCAGCTGGGCACAGAGGCACTTACAGAATAGATGCTGGACACTCCTCCACAAGCTGCTGCCAGCTTCCTGTCCCTGGAGCCCTGGGGTCC
This sequence comes from Lasiurus borealis, assembly GCA_004026805.1. NCBI lineage: Eukaryota > Metazoa > Chordata > Mammalia > Chiroptera > Vespertilionidae > Lasiurus > Lasiurus borealis. The sequence goes on from PVJN01003886.1 coordinate 81,866, forward strand.
GGCCCCAGCCTGCTCATACCGGGGACTGGTACCGCCCACCACTTCCTTCCTGCCTCTTGCCCTTGCGAGGTGGGCCTCCCCTCCCCTGCCCCCTGGCTCAGTCTCAGGGCCCTAAGACCTCAGGTCTTACCTGGCTTGGGTGGTTTGCCTCCAGCTCCCAGCCCTGCAGAAGGAAGAGATGGTAGTGAATGGGGAGCCCCAGCACCTCTGCCTTATTATTTATACCCTCAGGGCAAAGCAAGAGCCCTGTGGGGTCTTACTCTCCAAGTCCTAAAAGGGCGGGCGGGCAGGGGCAGCCCTCCCTTCAGACAGGGAGCTGCTGGGAGCCCAAGTGTCTAGCCGTCTGGCAGGAAGCCCAACTCCAGCCCTGATTTGTGGTTTTCACTCTCAGACTCAGTTTCTCAGCCGGCTCAGCCAGCACGCTAGGGGTGCTGTGGAGGGTCAAAAGAAACTCAGGAGAAGGCAGGGGCCACCAGTGAGAAAGCCTGGGGGAGGGGCTTGAGATGCCAGTGGGTTCCAGTTCTCAGACAAGTCTCTCCCTCAGAGGCACTAGGTCTGTAAAACAAGGGACCCTTGATACTTGGACTTTCTGGGGTTCTGAGGTTTAAGGACCTGTGTGGGCTAGAGTGACTTTTAGACGCCATCAGTGAGGAAATAGACGTGGTTTCTGCACTCACCTCCTCCTCCCAGGCCTCCGAGACCAGCCCCTGAGGGGGTGGGGAAGTGGGGGAGGAGAGAAAGAGAAACATCAGTGTCCCTGTCAGATCAGTGCCCTGCCAGAAAGCCACCCTGTTCAACCCACGGTCACATCCCTGCCTCGCTGCATGACCTCAGGCAAGCCTTAACGTTTCTTCACTTGTCTCCTAGGGCCAAGAGCCCTGTGCTAGTTTGTGCCTGAGGGCGTCCTGGTAGCTGCCCTCACTTCCGTGTTGATTCTGAACACTCAAATACTTCTTAAGTATGGAAAATGTTACTTTGATCTTTCAATCTATGTACTTTAAAACATGCTTTTTTTTCTAAATGGCATTGCTCCAACATTTTCCCCATTTTCTTTTGGTGGTGGTGGGGGAGGGGGGGCCCCCAGTCTCCACCCACACATGGTCATTGCTTTTATATCGCTTGTACTTGAAAAACACTTCACCATATTGCACAACAGATGACATACTCATACTTTGCAGTAACTGATACCATTTCAGAGTTTACTTCATCACACCCTCCAGTCAGGTGAGTTTCTTGTCTTACAGTTTTGCAAACACCACACCTATGAACCTCATTGCAGATCATTCTTTTCCTCTTCTTTTCAATTATTTCCCCAGGGGAAGGACTAATGGTTGGAAGATTGTGAATGGCAGGAGTGCGTGAAAGCACTCACTTTCCCAGAGCCTCAAAAGCATTGTTTCATCTTTCAGAAGATTTATGCTCTTAAGAGTTGTAAAATGCTTTTCTAACTAGCAGTGACTTGTGGGTCTTCTGTGGTAGGCATGACAATGTTCTTCCCCTCTGCAGTTTCAAAACGTGCATCTCTCTCGAATGTACTCACAGGTTTCCTCTCCCGGGTGTGGGGAAGTTTCATGTACATTACCTGGGAAAAAGCCTCCTCCGGGAAGTCCTCCGGGAACTCCTCCAGGAAGTCCTCCGGGAAGTCCTCCAGGAATACCTCCTGGGACCCCTGGAAGGAAGTAGGTAGAGTCCTCTATTAGCCAGAACCAATAACAACATGATAACAAGGCGATGATGATGATGATGATGTAAATCATTGTAAAACAATTTTTGTTTTCGAAGCATTTTTTTTCCCCATTTATGCTCTGCAAAGTGGCCCTGTGAAGGTGGGAAGGGCTAGGATTATTATTTTCATTTTAACAGTTGCAAAATCAGCCTCAGAGAAGTTGAGAGACGTGCCTGGGTCACCCAGCTGGAAAGAGCCGGAGCCTGGGTTCAGACTCAGGCAATTCCTCTCCCTGGAGAGGGCCTGGCACGAGGCTGGGTCTGAGCGCCTGACGATGGACAGCTAACTGTCTCCGGCCCTGAGCAGCATGGGCCGGGGCCAGGGCTGTGGCGGAGATGGAAGTAAGCGGTAAGGAAATGCGGCCCCTGCCAGTAAAAACGCAGCCATTCCCACACTGATAGGACGGCGTGAGGTCAGCGTCCTCAGCCGCTGGGCAACAGTGGATGGGTGGGGTTCTGGCTGTCTGACACAGGGCTGTCTTAGGAGGCGCCGGGCCCCAGAGGGGGACACCATGAATGAGCAAAGTGAATAGTTTCCTAAGGAAGAGCGAATTCACTGGCCAGGCCGGGGGCTGTCTGCCCAGCCAAGATCACGAGTTCAGTCCCCACCGCCGGGGGAAGCTCTCACTGGGGAACGCGGTGGTGCTGGGCGCAGACCCATGCCTGCTCATGGCCACGGATGATCCTGGTGCAGACCGGGCCCTAACTCTACCACCACTGAATGGCCCCAACCCTGATAAGCTGCCCTGCAGATGCCCCGGCCCCAGCAGGGTTGGGGGACAGTGTCCGTCAGTTCTGCAGTATGACCAGAGGCCTCATGGACAGACATCTGGCCTCTGTGGCCTGGTGATGCTGCACAGCTGGGTCTGTTGGCCCCGGGGCCCTGTCAGCCTCAGCCACAGCCCGGCAGGCTAGGGGATGCCAAGCTGTCACAGCCACTCCGTGCCAAAGTCCTGGCGCCACCCCCCTCCCCCAGGGCCTGCCGTCCCCCCAGGAACTGCAGTCCAGGCCTAGAGCGTGCAAGCAATCTGGTCAAAGCCTCAGGGGCTCTAAGTGGTGGCCTAAGGAGGGTGGGCCGGCTGGGAGCGAGTGCTTTGGCCTGTCATGTGTTGCCAAGCACACACATGGCCTGTCTCGAGCCTTTGATGCCTTCCCTGGCTCTGGTCCCCAGCTCTGAGCACTGTTTCTTATGTGCCCTCCCCGGTGCACCCCAGGCCTTTCTCTGCCTCAGCCTCTCTCCCTCCTGGCCAGCTCCAGAGCGATGGCAGGAGCAGGGCCCGGGTGGAGGGAACAAGGGGCTCAGGTCGGACCCATCTGCCTCCACTCCTGGCTGTGCCACATCTGTATGACCTTGGGCAAGTCACTTACCCGCTCCGAGCCTCAGTTTCGGGCTGATAACTGCTGCCTTGCAAAGTTGTTGCAACTTGTCAGTGGGTTCGAGTAGAGACCTGTCCTGCCCTGGACCTGGCACTCAGTAATTGCTCAAACAAAAGATGGTGACCCCTCCTCTCCACGCCCCTGCCCAGCACACAGCTTGGGATCAGGTAAACAGGATGTGTCCACTAAATGATGTGTGAATCAGGTGGAGGGGACGCAAGGATGCTGCTGCCTGTGGGTCTGGGTTCATCCTGTTCTATCCCCCACCACCCTGGGGGTCTCCCACCTTGGGCCTGGCTGACCCCCTACTTCCTCTCCGGGGGCTCTGCTCTCCCACACCCGCTTGTGACCAGCTCCTCCTCTGCTTCCTCTCTCCCCAGCGCCTACCCATCTCCTCTTCCCAGTCCCCACCCCCGTGATTCAAATCCCAACAGCACGTGCCAAACTCTGTGCCTGAACCAGGACAGCCTGGGGAGCTGTGGGTTTTGAACCCCGTTTTGCTCTGAGGAAATGGAGAACGCTCAGTGGGTGGAGAGGGTGCCCTGGCCCGCCCTCTCTCTTCAAGTGCAGGAGAGGGGAGAACATGATAAGACGGGAGGGCTTTCAAAAAGGCGGCAGTCGCCGTCCGTGCTTCAGGAGGTCATCTCCACTCCTTGGCCTGAGCAGTCCCTCTGGCCAGAAATGCCTTCTCCTCTCTCCAAGTCCTACCCTTCCACCAAGACTGAGCTCAGACTCTCCCTCCTGCCTTCCCCCGGCCTTTGATTCTCATTGCTTCGCTGGCCCAGAGCAGCTGGCCGGCAGCACGCTCGTCATGTTTTATGTGGGTTTGAATGTTTCACTGGCGAGTCCAGGGTGAACTTGTCCCTCGCACATTAGAGTCATGATCCTAGACTCTCAGGGATCGTAATGGTCTTCGGGTCTGGGCTGAAGTTCCTTCTGCAAGCAACCCCTGGTGCTCCTGCTTGCACGCCTCCAGTGACAGGAAAATCACCAGCTCTGATGCTGTCAGCTCTACCTGCAGAGAGATCTCCCTCCTATCAATTTAGACTCTGACCGTCTATCTCTTTAATTCTGCCGCCCACGGCCTTATAGACGGAGGCTCATCTGTCATCCAAGGAGAGCTTCTCAAACATTGACCTTCCTTTAAAGGTCTAACTAAAATGTCACTTCCGCTGGGAAGCCTTCCTCGGTTCCCTGCGACTTCTCCAGGCACCCCCAGCCTTAGTCCTGTCTGCTTTCTCCACTGTTGGACTCTTCCCCACTGGACAAACCATGGCATGGGCAGCAAGAGGGAAATTAAAGCTTACCCATGTGCACTAATGACAAGGGTTGATCAGCTCAGGTTGGCAAATTCTGAATAAGAAGATACATCCTTTTAGAAGTTCCCATTTCCACAGCCCTCTTACTTGATACATTCTTGGCATTTGTTTCATTGCTGGAGCCTCCCACCAGCCCTAGGAGATAGTGGGGCTGGGATGTTTCTCCTCGTTTTCCAGCCAGGGAAACCAAGAGCCAGTGAAATTAAGTGCCTGGCCTGGGACCTTTAGCTGAACCCAGTCACACGCAGGGCCTTCGGTCTGGGCCCTGGGCTCCAGGTTCAAAGATCTGGGAGAAGGTTGCTTGGGAGCAAGCAGTGAGCCAGCGGTCCTCGGTAGGGGCTTTGCCCAACCCAGGTCCAGAGGACTAGCCTGGGGAGCGGATAAGACCACACGAAGCTGTTTGTTGTTGGCATGGAGAAGGGCTGCCAAGGGCTTTGCAAAAACAAGCTGTCCTCCAGTGGGTGACTCGATCCCTCGCTGGGCACGTCTGCCCTCCTGCCTTGGCCTTAGTGGACACAGAGAGCAGGATTTACCCCTAAGCCCGAGGTCCTTGGCCCTGGAGGCTCACTGAAGTCACCCTGGACAAAAGCTCCATGCAGGCTCCCTCCACAGACCAAATAAAGCAGGGATTGTTGGGTGGGACCTCCATCCACATCAGAATTGTTCCTGGATCCCTGGGTAACCCCAATGTGCGGCAAGGGGTTGAAAATCCTCTCTTGCACCCCCCCCCAAAAAAAAAGGAAAGAAAGAAAAGAAAGCCCCTTTTCCAAATTGTCCCCAGTCCTGGAATCAGGAAAAAGGTGATGATATTTCTGGGGGATGGGGAGATGCCTGATTTCTTCCCCCCTCCCTTGGCCTCTCTTGGGGGTTCTGAGATAGCTGGATCTCAAAGCTACTTTTGACCCATCCTAACTGGATCGAGACAACCCTTTCTATTACACAGTCATCCTGGGGAGTCTCTTCTTCTTGCCTCCACTGACAATGTGGTTCTTTGGATCTGGGGAACTTGTAGGGTGACACCATCGTCTTGGGGTGGGAAAAGCTGGGATCCCCCAGGGTAGCCAGAGTCCGATGGCTGTGTGTGTGAGTGTGTGTGTGTGTGTGTGTGTGTGTGTGTGTTCAGCCTCCCTATTGCTTGACCTCTCTAGATTCTGGTAGGCTCTGGGCACAAGCCCTTAAATACCTCATCAATTCACACAGCCCTTATTTGGACCCAGTGCTCCACCACCTGGGACAGAGCTGTGATTTATGTTTGCAGGGAAAGAACAAGGCCAGCTGAGCATTTCACAGTGTCACTGTGGGGACAAGGAGAAGGTGCATGCTGCCCTAGGGCATGCCCACCCTAGAGGGCTCCGGTTCCCAAGTGTTGCCTGGCCCCTGGCCCCTGGCCCCCACCCCCTTACCCTTTGGCCCAGGGCAGAGAGCTGGCTGGTACTAAAGCCCTTGGGACTGCCTCCGCCTGGCTGAACCTCAAGTTTCCCATTTGTAAAGTGAAGACAGTAATTCTTAACTCTCAGGTTAAGGTGATCCTGTGGGATTAACTGCCTCGCTCCAGGCGGGAGCTCCGGGAAGGCAGGTAAGTGTTCAGGGGCCACACCTTGGAGAGGGGCGGCCCAGACAGGTCCAGAGCTGCTGCTCTCAGACAGCGGGGCGGCAGGTCCTCTGGGCTGTCTTGCTCCCCCCGCTGGGCTCCACCTGATGGTGCACACGTCCCAGAGACCCATTTAGGTCCAGGGACCGATGACCTCTGTGCAGGAAGCTCCTGTTCCCAGCAGTGCTGGTCCAGAAAGTCAATCTCACGGAAACAGCTGCCCGGTCCCCCCACACCAACCCTCCTGCCTGGCCCTGCTCCACCCTGTGCACCCCGTGCTGGTCTGGTTCTCATGGCAAGGAAGACTCTTACAGGAACCGTACCCCACCCAGTGCACCCCACCAAATGCCTTGTGAACCTTCACTTCCCTTTTCCCAGAGCCAGGAGCACAGCGGCGGGCCATTCCCAGGATCTCCAGGGTGTGCGGCCACCCCACCGCCGTACCCTTGGGACCTGTGCAGGACACACCCTACATGGTCGAGGACTGTCCTGAGGTCTACTCCAGCCTCTGCCATGGCCACACTCCCTCTGCCAGGAGATGGACACTTTACCCAGCTCACTGTCCTCCCTGGTGTTACACACACACACACACACACACGCACATCCACATGCACACCTGGATACCAGATCTCCCATGTGTATAAGCCTGTCAGGTGGCAGAATTCTGCATATGCCAATAGGCACTTTCACATACCCTACAACCTCTTCCTCCCACAACACACAAATACACACACACACACACACACACACCTGTCCAGGGATGAACTTGTGAACAGACATTTATCCCAGATACCTTCTCCACTATTTGATGACATATTTGGCCCACCTGTGCAATAGCATGCAACACACTCACTCATGTATGCATGTGTACACGTGTGCGCACACATACACACATACTTCACACACACACTCAGAAGTCCCAGTCCTTCTCACCAGAGACAGACCACAGTAGCAGCTTTCCAACCACAACCCCATGATCAACTAACCCTGACGTCCCTCGGAGGGTTCCTGACTTCCCCGGGGACAAGGAACCTGCTGGAGTCACACAGTTCACCCTCCAGCTCAGGTCCCCTGCCTGCAGGGCACGTGTGCCACTGGGCTGGGTCTGCAGGTGTGCAAACTGCAGGTGCCTGCAGAGCCGATGGGAACGGTCCTTCCCCAGAATGCGTCCAACACCCCACCGGGAGAGCACTAGGGACGGAGCAGGGGGCCCTCCATCCACCCAGGGCAGCGGAACCTGGGCACTCTGGGGACCATCCCAAATCGTGGGGTATCTAGGTGACAGGTTCCCCTCAGCATGGGCTGGGTCCTGGGAAGGGCAGCTCCAAGGATCCAGTGACTGCCGGGCTCCTGCTGGGGAACCCCTGGAGGATGCTGGGGATGAAGGGCACCCTCTCATCTGTTAGCCCAGACACCTGGCCGGGAGGGTCGAGGGCTGCCGGCGGCTCCAGGAACGGGGTAAGGCCTACCTCCAGGCTGCGAGGGGTGGATGATGGACAGCAGGAGCAGGAGGACTCCAGGCCACAGGGCTGTAGCTGTCGGACCCGCCATCTCAGGGAGAAATGCCCCAGCCTGCTCTCCGCGCCTCGTTTTATCCCCAAAGCGTAATTGCTGCCTCCTCGGCTGCGAGGGAAGAAGGGAGGGAGAGAGGGCGGGCAGGAGGGCCTGAGAAGGGGGAGGCCTGGGGGAGGGGGCCGCAGGGAGGGGGGCAATTACGAAAGGCCGGCTCACAATCCTCCCAGGCTGGGTCTGAGTGGACCGGACTGTGGGCTTTTTTCCTTAAAACACATAGTCGCTCACGCGTGCGCACACACACACACACACACACACACACACACACACACAGTTTTCCCCATCTCTCTCCCGCTTTCCCTCTGTGGCTGTTCTCTCACTGCTGGCCCCGTTCCCGCCAGAAAGTGTGAGGGGGGCCTCTGCCAGGACAGCCCTCGGGAGAGGAAGCAGGAGGGAGGGCCCTGCAGCCCGGCCAAAAATCCAGTCCTAGCCAAGTCCTGAGTGGCCAGGCCCCCGCCCCTCCGGCTGGGCCCCGGGCCCAGTGTGGGGACACAGGCCAGCTGTCCCGCGCCTCTGCCCCCACCCTGGCCCTCCAGACTTCCCCAACACCCCCAGACCTGGCCACAGACAGGCCCTGCTTAAATCTGGGGAAGTGGGGTTTGGGGCTGGGCTGGGGGCTGGGGCCAGGGCCAGTGTCTACAGAGGTTGAGGTTGCTATAGGCAGAATGTCCTGGGAGGTAAAGTCCTGTTATTGTTGTCCCCTGAGACACCTGGGAGCTGGAAGGGGGACACTGACATACTACACAGCTCCATTCTGCAGGGGCTAAGGCCACAGCCTCCTGCCTGAAGCTGGGGGATGTGTCGGGGGGGAGGGGTTGGCAGGTCTTTGATTCATGTCTGCAGAGGCTGAGGGGCTGCACCGGGGCAATGGCCTGGGAGTTAAGAGCATGTTGGTGTTGTTTCTTGGGGCATCTGGGAGACACGTGGGAGACCTTGGCACAACACAGGGGTCCCATTTACATGGATCAAGGTCACAGTCCCACACGTAGGCTAGTGCAGGTCCAAATGTCTGGCCAAGGTCAGTCTGGACCCCCAAGGTGCCCTGTGTGTGCACAGGGGTTTAGGGAGCCTCCAAATCTGTTAGGTGGCCTAGCCCCCGTTTATCACTTGGCCCCCACTTGTCCTGACACTAAGCACTGAGCACCCAGACCAGACACAGGAGCTTCCAGATTGCTGGTTCTCTTCTCCCTGCCTCAGAACACCCAGGACTGACATTCCTTGGGTGGCCAGGAGGGGGCGACCCTGCGCTGAAACAGCTGGGACCAGCGTTTCCAGAAGGACTGGGACTGTTTCTGCCTAACTGGGCAGAATGAAGACTCTGGGGATTGGGGGGCCAGGAGTGTGTGTGTGGAGGGGGTGGGTGTAAAGGGGTAGGGGGATTGGAGAGCCAGAGAATAGCAGAGGGGCACTGGTACTTGCCTTCATCACAGTCTGGAGGGGAAAAGTCGAGGTCACAAAGTCTGAGAGCTTCTCCCCACCTTCCTTCAACCAGGTGGAGAGTGAGGGGCAGACACAACCACAGCCTCCAGGAAAGGAGGCAAACGACCCCTCTTCTGGCCAGGAGCACTCCGGCAGTCTGCAGGGCACCAGGGGTGGACAAGAGTGGAGATGCCAGAGGCAGGCACTGGGCTCGGAGGGACCTAGGCCTCAAATCTGGCTCTAGCACTTCCTAGTGGATGGCTCACCTCTTCATAGAGCTTCAGTTTCCTCACATGTCAAATGGTTATTAATATGGCTACCTAGGAGAGCTATTGCAAAGATAAATAAAATGCGGTCCTATATTTCCGTGCTGTGCCTGCTGGAACCCAGATGCCCTCTACTCACCTGATGCTAGTCCTGGTGATAATGCCACGGTTACTACCACAGATTCTGCAAGCACCACTCCTGTCTGTAGAGTAACTATTGGGCTGGCTCTCTGCTGGGCCACTTCGGGACCCTGGGCCATCCCTTCCTCTCCCCGCTCTCAGGTGGTGGTGCTCCGGTAGTTTGGAAAGGGTGGGTGTGCCAGCAGACTTGTCTTGCAGCTGTGTTTGCACAGCAAATGTGCAGCTCTTCCTTCCAGGGTGTGTATGTGGGGGTGCTCTGGGGGTAGCTGATGGAGATTATGAGTCCTTGGGGACCTAGGGGCTGCTCAGGGTCAGGGCCTGAGGTTCAGTGCTGGGATGTGGCCGCTGGTGGGGAGACCAGAGGGTGCCTCTGTATGCTTGGCCCTTCCCAGGAGGGGGAAGGATAGGGTGCTGGTGAGGAGCTGGGCCCCACTCTTTTCGGGGCAATGACGTGGGCAGGAACCGGCTTTCAGACTTACAAACCGCAGTCTGCTCAGAGTCTTTATTAATTCCAGGACCGGGAGAGAAGCTGGAGCCAGCTGGAGAGAGCTTGCTGTGGGGGGATCCAGGAGAGGTGTGTAGGGGCACTTGCAGGGGATAGACTTGTGGCTGCTGGGCCAGGCCTCTCTCTGTGGGACCAGGGCCCCTTCTCCTGTCCCCTCCCCCACGTGTGTCCCCTCTTCTTAGCATCTCATGTTCACTGCAGGAGCTCCAGGAACTCATATCCAACAAGGCTCTGTGCACCTCCAAAGAGGAGCCTCAGTTCAGAATCCAATCCATTAACTGGATTATCCAGTGCAATTTAGCCCAATGCATTCAATACATAATGTAAGGACTGGGGGTTACATTTATCAAACAACCTCTATTCATTCATTCATTCACTCCTACATTCAAGAAAGCCAACAGTCTTCAGCTGCTCTGTGCCACCTACCTGCATAGCTATAAGGATTAAATAAGGTCATGAACTTCCACAGAAGGCTCACCAAATGCTGGGTAAGCCTGGCTTCACCATTATTCTTGACAAACCACATCTGCTGGGCATCCAGGTGAGTCACTGACAGGCCATCTCTGTCCTCAGCCCCTCACGGTCACCCCTTTAGGAAGAATAGAGCCACCAGCTTCCACACAGCTCTGTGCATGCCATTGCTTTGCTCAGAAACCCTCAGTTGCCTTGTAGATAAAGTCCAAACTTCTGAGAATGGCCTTCAAGGCTTTTGCCCTCCCAGCTCCACTTCTCTGTCCCTCTCCTCCCCCCGGACCAGCCAGCCTCCCTTCTGGTTGATACAGCTGCTCCCAGCTGCCAGGCTTGTCCCCCCGAGGCTGAACACTGGACCATTGTTGTCGAGGTTTCCTGGTCTCAGCTTCCCTCTCTGCAGGTCTGTGCCCTAAGCATCCTTGCCCCTTGGATCTCTATGAGGGTCAATGGTACTCAGTACTTCATCTTATCCCCTACTGGCCTGGCCATCAGTGGAGCTACCTAGAGGATGGAATCATTTTGTCTCCCCTGTTATCCAAGAGTGTCCGATAATAAGTAAAGACATGCTCTTTAGAAGATGGGGACAGACCTCTAGAATGCTGGGGTGCAGTTTTTGTTTTTTCCCTTATTCACTGAGTGCAGGATTCTCTGTCTGCATGAAACCTTGAGCCAGAGAGAGAGATCATCGCGGATTGCCTGGCTAGTCTGGGAAGAGCTTCGAGTCAGCCAGACCCAGGACTCTGCTATATTCCCTACAAGGTGAAAGTCTCTGCTCTCAGTCATTCACACCTCTGTGCGAGGGAGGGAGGTACGTGATTTTCTCATATGGGCCCAAGTGAGGTTTGCCACAGAAAAGAATGTGGATTGGGTAGCCTGGGTTCAAGAGTAGTTACTCCAAGAGAGAATCAGCAGCAAGGTAAAGCGAAGGATCCTGACACACCTTCCCCCAACCACCTGCCCTCATCCCTGAGACCCAACTGCAGACATTAAGAAGATGGCCAGAACCTTCTCATCCTCTGCTTTAAAATTTTCTAGTAATCATCTCACATAAAAGACACATAAAATTAATTTCAGTAATAAATTATATTTAACCCAATACATCTAAAGTACTATCATGTAAACATGTCGTTGATAGGAAAAATATTAATAAGATGTTTTGTGTTCGTTTTGTACTCCCTTAGAACACGTCTCGGTTGGGACTAGCTGCATTTTAAGTGCTCAGAAGGCATATGTGGCCAGTGGCTTCCGGTGTGGACAGCACAGGTTGAGACCATTGAGGGGACTCTTGAGAACGAACCTGACTTAGGACAAGAGAGGAGGGAAAACTAAATGGTGGCTTCCACTGTTCAAAATCCACAGGTAATATGGTTGTGTAGATGAGGGAGAGAGCCAGGACAGGAGGGACGGCCTTGAGGGCTGGCAGGGAAAGACCTGGGCGCACCCACGACAGGCAGCCCCAGGGGAGAGGCCCTGCCCTCATGCTGGTGACCGAGCCAGAGCGGGTACCGCCTACTGGAGGGTACCGAGCAGCATCGGCCCAGAGCCAACACTTTGGCTAGAAAATGAGAAAGGCCTGCGTAGCTCTTGTCTCCCCAGCGGCAGCCGGGACCCCTCTGACAGCAAGAAGCCAGGAGCAGAAGGGACCTGCAACAGGACAGGTGTCAGACTTCATTTGGAGGTAAAGGGTCTGCTGTCGAAAAGAGATGGGGCACTGCTGGTCTGGGCCACCTGAATCTCACTCCATGCAGGAGTGGCTTGAGGGGAGAACAGGCTGTGCTTGGAGAGGGGTTCAGCAGTTGGGATGGGGGCTGGGGTTCCAGGACAGGCTGCTTCTGCAACCCCAGGCTAGGGTGCTGGGAGCAGAGTGGGGCAACGGGTGCGTGGTGCCAGTGGCCGGTGATGTGACCGGGATTAACACTGACAGACACAATTACCAGGTCACCTGGTCACTCCCGATAATGGTGGTGTAGAGAGTCATTAACTCAGGGAAGCCCTGGTTTCCTCTAATGGAGACAGGGGTTTGCACAAGCTTTTCAAGACTGAAGGCTCATGTCTTAAGAGTCTGGTACACAGCAAGTGCTCCAAGGTGGGATGCGGACCACACGACACCATCTCAGGCAACCGAGGCGAGCCACTGAGGCTGGGTGAGGGGGGAGGAAGCCCCTCCCACAAGTACCAGCCCCACTGCCACCCTGGGATATCCTGCGCTGAGCTGCCTCTGATCCAGCGACCTCTGGGCAGTCACTGCCTCTGCTCAGGCCCTGGTGTTTGAGTGTCTGAGTCATTTGTCAGTCTGGGTCCTTGGCGGGTGCAAGCCAGGGTGGGGGGTGGGTGTCCTGGACCGGTCGTTCTGCCCTGTGCTGTTCCCACATCGCCTCTCGGGCTGTCCGCTGCGATCTCAGGGGAACATTGTGAGCCGGGGGCTCGGACCACCCCTCCCCAGGGGACTTGGGCCGAGGAGGCCAGAACACGCCTCTCGTTTGACACTTGACAGTTTACAAAGCACATCTCCCTTTGCGATCACAGATATTATTATCCCAGTTTATAAACACAGGGTTAGGAGCCCTGTCTGCAAACTCTGGCCGCCAGAAAGAGCACTCTTGGTATCTCCTTTAGATCTATTTAATCTTAACTTTGAGACCCTGTCACATGGGCGGGCAGCAGTAAATTCTATCCCAGTTTACTGGGGCTCTGCCTCCACCTCTGACCAAAATCCAGGCGTCTTGAGAGTGTGGGGTCTGGAGACAGAAGGGCCCTGGCCTCCATGACCCCCTTGTTGGAGCCTCTGTGCTGTGTGTACCCTGAGACTGGGCTGAGGCTAGGGAGCCCGAAGCCTGGGCTGCCTCTGCGGATGCCTGTAAGGAGAGATCCGCTCGCGGGACCACAGAGCCTTCTCCCATCCCCAGGGTGGGACACCGTCCCTCTGGGTCTTTTACCCCTTTAGGATAGTCTCTCAAAGAAAAAAGCTTCAGACTGCTTTGGCTTGCAGCCGGGTGAGCTATAGGGGGTGGAGGATACAGAATGGATACACGCAGGTATTCATGGCTTACCAAACCACCCTGCTGCCCGGGTGAGGAAGCAGAGTCTTGTAGAAATACACACACTGACCCAAGGTCACCCCTGGACACTGTGGCCGGAGCTGAGGGTTTGGGGGTATTTTACGCTGGCCAACCACACTGCTGTCCTATGGGGCAGTAGCGCCCACTTCAGGTGCAGGAACACCTGGAGAGCAGGCACCCCAGTGGTTTCTGTGCTGGCTCTGGGACCTGATGGGCAGAGCTGTCCGTGCTCCCCCTCCCCGCACCCTGGCCCATGCTCCCTCTGACTTGTTCACAGCCATGCAACCTCCTGCTCTCTCTTATCACCTCACCTCCCCCGGCCTGCCGTGCCCAGGAGCTCTTCCAAGAGCCTGAACCGGGAACACTGCTGGGCAGGGAGCTCTCTTCCTCCAGGGTTCAGCCGGTCTCCATCCCTACACCACGTTTGGCCACTCCCTGCCCTGGATAGACCCCTCCACCCATGCCCGGAACCCTCAGCTGGCCTGATCCCTGTGGCGCCGGGCGGGTCCCACCGGGCGGGCAGGGCAGCTGCCAGGATGCAGGGTGGGAGGCAGGCGAGGCCGGGCCAGGGGCTCCCAC
>PVJN01003887.1:0-93969 GCA_004026805.1 Lasiurus borealis
GGGACAGGAAATGAAATCATCACCCTCCTACAAGTACTGTACAAGGCCTGAGCCTGCGGGAACCCCTTTCCACGTCCCGTGTGATTCAAGGCTCCCGGTTCAGGGTTCGGGTTCTGGAGGAGGCCACACGCAATGAAGAGAAACTAGAAAAGCATTAATTTGGCGATATTGGGGGGCCAGACGGGAGCCTTCCTCTAGTGCAGCAGTTCTCAACCTGTGGGTCGTGACCTCTTTGGGGGTTGAATGACCCTTTCACAGGGATTGCCTAAGGCCATCGGAAAATGCAGATATTTACATCACGATGCATAACAGTAGCAAAATTTCATGGTTGGGGGTCACCACCACATGAGGAGCTGTGTTAAAGGGTCGCAGCATTAGGAAGGTTGAGAACCACTGCTCTAGTGGAAAGGACTACCCCTTGCTCTGGCCTTTTTCTCCCTTTTATTAAGGCTCTGAGACACACCCATGACGTTCAGGTAGAAAATTACAAGAACAGAAATTTACATGAGACAAACAGGTAGAGGCTGCTTCAGCTCACAATGTTTCAACTAAACAGTGAGTGATCAGCTCTGACCTTTCAGAGCAATTAAGGTGGACCAGCCTTCTGGTCTCCTGTTCACATCTTTCTATCAGTGAGACAATGTTTGGTGTCCAGCACGAACCCAACTTAGTGGTATGAACTATGTTGCCTTTCCCTAGAGAAGGAGAGGACCATTATGCTTCTCAGACTTTATGAAAATACAGATGGCTGGGCTCTGCCCCCCAGAAATTGAGGTCTTGGGCTGAGTCTGAAGATTTGCATTTTAACAAGTTCTCGGGTGACACTGATTGTCAGCCACCCACACTGTAAGTAACGCGGCCTTAGATGACATTGAAAGGTCATGCGGCAATGTTTTTTGCTCATTTCCAGGTTTTGAATAATGTTTCTTAATCCTTCACTCGAAGTCCCCAAGGGAGAGCTAAGCTTCCACGTGAGGAAACGCAAAGCAAGGCAGAGAGCACGTTACTCTTCCCTGAAGATGAAGTTCAAACCTGAAGGAAGGACTTAGATGGACAAAGAGAAGTTATAAGGATGAGTCTTCTTTCTCTACACTAGGGAGATCTCAGTGACATTGAACTACAGAGGATCCTTGACCACCTTTCCCCAAACTCCTATTTGAGTCTCTGGTCTTATCATTGACGTGCAAGGAAACGCTTATTCAAGCCAACACCACCTGTGACTGATGAAAAGAAGCTACAAAGAGGGGGAGAAAATAAATTCTTTCCAAAATCAGGAGCCACTCGGGTAAGGCTAGGTTCCCAGGATCTAGGGTGCCACAGGAGAGAGGAGGGATTCCTCATCGGAGAGAAAAGACAATCAGGCATTCACCCACAGGCACAGTCCTGACCCTCCTGACTCTTCTGGCTTCAGGGGATAAGGTTGTCAGATAAATTACAGGACACATGACTAAATTTGAATTTCAGATAAGCCATGAGTAATTTTTTAGTGTAAGTATGCCTCAAATATTACGTGAGACAGCACTAAAAAAAATATTCATAGTTTAGATGATATTCAAATTTAACTGGGCATCTTGTGTTTTTTATTTGATCTATACATATAAAAGGCAAATATGCAAAATGTCCCCTTGGGAGTCCAACCAGGAGACCAGAAGTTTGATTGCTTGCTCTGATGTGTGCTGTGGTGTGGAATGAAGGAATGCCTTCCCTGGCCCACAGCTGGAAGGCCCCAATCCGCCCTGATGGCCAACCAGGCCTAGGGACGCTACCCGTGAACAAATTTCATGCACCAGGCCTCTAGTATTGTTATAATAATACCAACTTTTTTTGGCTATTGGGAGGATTAAGTAAGATAATGAAAAGTATTTGAAACATAGGAAGCATATGATACCTATTGCTTATTAACATCTTTCCAATTGCACAGAAGCTAAATCTTGGACAAAGTTATTTGCCAATACTGGACAGCAGGTGTTATGGGCTAAATTGTGCCTCATCCCAAATTTATATGTTGAATCCCTAACTCCCAGTACCTCAAGATATGACTGTACTTGGAGACAGGACTTTGAAAGGGGTGAATGAGTTAAAACTAAGTCAGTACAGTGGATCCTAATGCAATCTGATGGTGTCGTTATGAGAAAAGGAGATTTGGACACAAAAAGAGGCACTAAGAATGTATGCACACAGAAGAAAGACCATGTGAGGACACAGGGCGAAGGTGGCCGTCTGCAAGCCACAGAGAGAAGCCTCAGGAGAAGTCAAATCAGCCAATACCTTGATCTTGGACTTCCAGCCTCCAGAACAGTAGGGAAAAAAATATATTTTTGTTGTTTAAGCCACTTAGTGTGTGGTATTCTGTCATACAAGCTCTGTCAAACCGATAGAGCAGGCAAAGGGCCAAGTTGTGGTTCAAACTCAAGTGATCAGGCACCAAAGGTTAAGCAGTAATTAACCATCAGACAGGACAACCTAAAGTGGGAAGTCAGCATGGATTTATCCCAACGTGTAAAATGAACTGCCCCCCAGAAATTGAGGTCTTGGGCTGAGTCTGAAGATTTGCATTTTTTGTGACAATCTCTTTCCAGCATCCCCACTCTCCACCCCTCCCCATCTCCTCTCAGGCTCACACTCACTGTCCGGGTTGCTTCTCCAATCCAGAGCATCCTCTGCTTCAGATTCACCTCCCTGACCATTTTCTGCGGCTGAAGACTCCTACTGATAACGACTGGAGCTGCTGAATGATGGTCTGCGGTTTGTGGGGTAGTCCTCCATTAACAGTCACTGCGCTGCTGCTACAGCTTGATGCAGGGGAAGGAGCCTGTGAGTGACTGAATGAACGGTCTCCGCCTGGCTCCTGCTCCCAGACTCCAGCTGCTGGCGGTTCTTTTCCCTAGACTGCCATGCACTTCCCACCAACCCCGCCAGGGTGAGAGGTCTGTGGTTGGGCCTGACTTCTTCTTCTTTCTTCTTTCTTTCTCTCTTTCTCTTTCTTCCTTCCTTTCTTCCTTCCTTCCTTCCTTCCTTCCTTCCTTCCTTCCTTCCTTTCTTTCCCCTTCCTCCTCCTCCTCCTCCTCCTTGTCCTCCTCCTTCTTCCTTTTCCTCTTTCTCTTCCTCCTCCACCTCCTCCTCCTTTTCCTCCTCCTCTTCCTCCTCCTCTTCTTCTTCTCCTTCTTCTTGGTTGGTTTTGTTTTGTTGTTAATCCTCACTTGAGGATATTTTTTCCCTTTGAATTTGAGAGAGAGTGGAAGGGAGGAGGGAGAGAGCAGGGGGATGAGAAGGCAGAGAGAAACATCCATGTGAGAAAGACACATCTATTGGTCACCTCCCGCATGCACCCTGGCTAGGACTGGGGATGAAACCTGAGAGAGAGAGAGAGGAGGGAAGGGGAATTGGGGGTAGTGGCCATATTCTCATTGGGCTGCTCAGTTTTTTGTAAGATCAGATGCTGGTACAGGCCACCACACAGACAGGTTTTCCCCAGCCTTACCAATATAAATATGCCTCAAGGCTACCCACGAACATTTCCCATTAAAGCTGTAAATAAAGTCTCAAGAGAACCTTGAATGCCACTGGTCCCTCTGGCACTGTCAGCCTGTGGGACAAGCCGCACAGTGCGTGCCTTTTCTCTGCAGGGGGCACCTGGGCCAAACGCAACAGCTCTCCTTGCCAGGAGCTGAGCTCACCACTGGCTCCTTCACAAAGGGGCCCGGGGCCTCCGTTAGACCTGCACTTCTCTCCCCCTCTCTCTGCCACAAAGATCTGTGATATTCTTTCCTCCAGGGCATCCTAGACCAGCCCTCGCCGGCTGCCTGCCAGGACGGCAGCCCCTTTCAGGAGTCCCCAGAGCGGTGCTTCTGGCTTCTTCTCTGGTCTTTTTTGGTTGCTGTAGGTCAATATCATTTTCAGTGTTGAAAGCGGCGGATGATTAATTTCTGCTAATGATTTTCTGCTCTGCCCCCTAAACTCCTTTCGGTAATTCCAACGACCATTTCACATGAAACGATTCAGTGCTTCGCTTGTTTGCCTAAGGAATTCCCTGCCTGGCTTATCTCTGTGGCTCCGTGAGACCTCCCTTTGTCCTTACCTCGGTCCCCTCACTTCTTCTCTGACATTTAGGGCTTCTGAGCCTTCTTTTCTGCCTTCCAGCGCTGCCCTGGTTCTTGCTCCCCATGCCACCCCCACTCCTGGCGCCAAAAAAGAGAGTCTAGTTCAAATGTCTTTGGCACGCTCCGTGAATCCCTGTCAGTAGCTAGCAATTTAGCAGGTATCACTTTCAGTAAAGATCATCGTTACCGGTTCTGCGTCCCCCAGATGGGCTCTCTGAATGGCCCCTGGTGTCCTTCCTCCTGTCATATCTGCAGGGCTTGTTTACCTTTCTCAGCAGTGCATGATGACACTTGGGTCTCAGAAAACAGAGCCAGGTGTGTCCTGAGGCATCTCATGTCACGGCCAAACCCTGAAGGATTCCCTGTGCATTTCACCTAGTGCTGGGGTCACTACTCCGAATAAAGACCTTTAGCTGAGTTCGCTCCCAAATTTTGTCTCTCAACCCCTGAGAAAACCCAGAGAAGTCCTGACTCTCCTTCCTTTGGCCATTGCATGTTTTGGGGGGTCGGCATTATTATCTCAAAAGCCACCTCTTTCTCCCACACTCAGCGCCCCAGATACCTGGAGCGGAGCTGAGAGACAGAGAACCTGTGCTGATGACATTCCCAGAAGAGAAGTTAGCATCTGACTTCACTTTTCTCTGACTCTGGGCGACTCTGAGTCCAGGTCCTTTCTGCCACTTGTCCAGGTGTGTCCACACGGCCGAGGGAAACGGGGCGCTGAGTCATGGGGAGCCCGAAAGTCTATTCATAGCCTCCGAGGATCACTTTCCACCTCCAGCAGGAGAGAAGGTGGGGGATGACACAGATGGTAAAAGCGTGTCCCAAACGGGGTGTCTGGCCAGAGGCTGTCGATGTTATTGTGAGCTAATCAGCTGATTGGTAACGTAAGATTGGCTGTGTATTGGCTTCATTAACTCCAAATCAAGATGAGCAGCTTCTAAATGACTTTCCCTCGGTAAACAAACTCCTGTTTTGAGGGGGAAAATTAAAAGGGATTTGTGTGGATGAAGAAATGTCCCCGGGCAGGGAAGTGCAAACAGACCATGTTTACATAACACGGAATAAGCGGTTGGAAAAGACCGAACCTATGGGAGCGATGACTAAATAGAACCCACTGACGTCAGACTCTGCCTGAAGCGGCTGAATGTGGCGGGCTTCCACCCCATCACTGTCCTGATTCTGGCCCATTAAACACATGACTCTTTTCCTTCTCCTCCCCTTTCCTACGTCCTCCTTATTTGGCCCACTCTGGATGATTCAGCGGTCGTGATTCTACCAGTTATTACAAAAACATTTACAGTGGTACCTCGAAATACGAGTGCCCTAACATACGATATTTTTGAGATACGAGCCGTCGAGCGAGAGATTTTTGCTTTGAAATACGAGCAACATTTGAGATAGGAGTAATCTCTCGGATCGGCCAGCTGCACACGACCCACCAGTTTACCTCGACTCGAGCGTCTCATAGTTTCCCACGCCTCAAGGTTACGGAACGAATTAAACTCGTATCTCGAGGTACCACTGTATTGAACACTTATTTTATCCACAGACCTGTGTTGGGCCTCGCAGAAATGCAGTTGGGGGTTACCAGGCCAGCAGGGAGGGGACAGTTAGGGGCAATCAGGCAGGCAGGCAGGTAAGCAGTTAGGAGCCAGTGGTCCAGGATTGTGAGAGAGATGTCCAACTGCTGGTTTAGGCCAAGTTCTGAAGAGGGTGCAGTCTGGGCTCAGGGACACTCCCCCTCCACCCACCGCCATGCACAAATTTCATGCACCGGGCCTCTAGTATAGTCAATATATGTATGGTATTAGATTGGGTTGGGGGGTGGGGGGAGAAGATTACCATTGTTATTACAAGAACTATCAGAAAGAAACAGGGAGCAATTAACTGTGATTTGATGGTGTTTACTTTGGCCTAAATCATGTTAAAGTTAGTTGCAGTGTGATTTTCCATGAGCAAAATGGTATGCTATATTTCCCCAACTCATGCTCATGTTACTCCGAGCCTTCATTTCAGGGAGAGCTCAGTTTGCAAAAGGCCGGACAGAGCCATCTGTTGTGAAGAGGAAGATGTACAGTGGTACCTCGAGATACGAGTTTAATTTGTTCCGTAACCTTGAGGAGTGGGAAACTATGAGACGCTCGAGATGCGGTAAACTGGTGGGTCGTGTGCAGTCGGCCGATCCGCACGATTACTCGTATCTCAACTATTGCTCGTATTTCAAAGCAAAAATCGCTCGCTTGTCGGCTCGTATCTCAAAAATCTCGTATGTTAGGGCACTCGTATCTCGAGGTGCCACTGTATTTGGAAGCTGGGACGCGATGGGAAGAGGCCTGAAAATTACCTGCTTCAGGGAAACAGGCTCAGCCTTCTCTGTGTTCGGGTTTCTCTGAGGCAGCAATGGTTGTGTGGTGAGAGCCCGGGGCGTGTTTCCCGTGAGCCAGAACACTCGGTTCCTTGGGTTCCACCCGGCCTGACTGCGGACGGAGGGCCGCTCTGAGGAGCCTTTGTTTCTCCGGCCAGTGCCAGCGCTTACCCGCATGTCAACAAGCACAGAACAAACGCGCGGAGCCAGATTTTACCAGTAACACATGGCGAAGGCAAAAACCGCCTCGTCCCCACCGCTGCAGAATTCATCTGTAAAGGACACGGTTCCGTTTGCAAATCCAAACACGCTCGGCGCAAAGGTAAATAAAAAATAGTTCAAAGGGAAAACAAACCGTTCCGTGACCTGTTCCAGATCGTGAAAAAAAGTAAAGTTTGTCAGAACAGTGCTTTTTCTATGGAACGAGCCCATAAATTCCGTGCGCGACCCGAAAGCATGTGCCAAGTCTGTCCAAACACGCCTGATTGAACAACAGCCCCCTGGAGACGAATGCCGTCGGAGCGCCGGTCCCCGCTAACAGTCCTGATCGCTATCGTGTTTGCGGTTCACCAAGTACCAGTACTTCTGTAGGCGCGACCTTGCTCCATCCCACAGTGAGCCCATTAGGAAGTCAGGGTGACTATTACCCCCACCCCCACCCTCTGAGTGCAGCCAGCTCAGCTGGGAACACCTGCACATGAGCATCCGAGCTGGCCCTGAGCTCCAGCATCTTGCCCATACCCCCATGCTATTGCTGGTACAGTGGTACTTCGAGATACGAGTTTAATTCGTTCGTAAGCTTGAGGTGTGGGAAACTATGAGACGCTCGAGTTGCGGTAAACTGGTGGGTCGTGTGCAGCCAGCCGATTCCTGCAATTACTCCTATCTCAAATGTTGCTCGTATTTCAAAGCAAAAATCGCTCGCTCGATGGCTCGTATCCCAAAAATCTCATATGTTAGGGCACTCGTATCTCGAGGTACCACTGTACTTTAAGTGCCAGCTGCTTCAAGGACCAGATATCCCAACGGAGCCAGGAATCCCCAACTCTCTCATTAATCGCTTATTTATTTACTTAATGGCCCCCTCGCTGAGTGTTGCCAGGCACAGGAGATAAAGGGGTGACACAACAGGCAGAAACCCACATCCTCATCCCCTTCAAAGTCAACTGGGGGGAGACACACAACCACACACACATGCGTAGCGGAGTGTGGTCATGCTATGACAGGGCAGCCATGGAGTCACCGCCCTGAACCCAGCGCCCCGGTTGTGAGCACCCTTCAGCTCTCCCCGGGCTTTGCTGCTTTACATAATAAAAACAACCTCCGTTCACTAAGTGCCTGCTCGGTGCCAGTGCTGCGTTTGGCTTAGACACAATCTCCCACTGACTTCTTATTGTTTTGTTAATCCTCACCTGAGGATATTTTTTCCCACTGGTTTTTAGAGAGAGTGGGGGGCGGAGGAGGGAAGAAGGAAGACACAGAAAGAAACATAGATTTGAGAGAGACACATCAATGGTTTGCCTCCCACCTGGCCCCAGGCAGGGCCAGGAATCAAACCTATAAGCCAGGTCCTTGCCTTTGACCGGGAATCACACCCATGACCCTTTATTTCGTATGGGCGGACGCTAACCACTGAGAAACACCAAGAAGGGCTCTCATTGATTTCTTGCTGTCCCTCCTATAACTAGTATTAGGCTTCCATTGTATGGAGGAGGGCCCTGGAGCTCGGAGAGATTTAATAACTTGCTGTACATAGTTTTGTACTTATTCCCCGCGGGCTCCCCCCGCCCCAAAACTTAGTGGCTTAAAACATTTGTCCTCTGGCTTAGGGTATCTCACAGGCCCGGTCAAGTCCACTGGAACCACAGCCATGTCAAGGCTCCATGGAGAACAGTCTGCTGTCCAGCTTTCACTGGTTGTGGGAGGATCAAATTTCTCAAGGGCTGTTGAGTCGAGGGTCCCAGTCCCACACCAGTTGCCTGAAGACCGCCCTCCATCCCTTGTCACATGAACTTCTTTGCCACAACATAGCAGCTTGCCTCAACAGCCTTTTACAACCTAGTCCCCAAAGTGGCATTGGGCCCATCCTGTTTGCCAGATTCTATCCGTTAGAGTCACTAAGTCTGACCCCCTCCCTACACACATGCAAACAGAGGTGAATATCAAGAGGTGGCAATCACTGGGCCCTGTTTTAGAAGCCATCTACCACACTTGTCAACAGCGCATGTGTAGTGTATGCCGGACTCAAATCCATGTCAGTCTGACTTCTAACATCCATGTTCAATCCACTAGCTCCTGCCATTCTCAGCTCTGACCATCCTGTCATTATCCCCGCTCCAGCCCCATTGGCCGAACATGGTCCATGTCTCTCGGGTACCAAACACTGTCATTTTGTGACTGTTCCTGCCCTCATCCCCATTTAACCCTTCACTGGGTCAAGACTTCCAACCATCCCTCAAATGCCCATTCCTCATGAAAACTTCCCTGACTGCTTCCAGGTCTGGACTTGCTATCCATCCTTTGTCATCCCAAAGCATGTCTTGGGACTATCACATGTGTTGTCAAGAGGCCAGAGCCTGAACTGACCTTGTCTCTAGTAGTGACTTAGCAATGGATGGCTGTCGAACGAATGAGTGAATGAATGCAACCCCTGTTCCCATATTCCTGGGATTTAAAGGCTCCCAGTGTTTTACTCACCAACCCACAGGCCACCGAGCTTCCTCTGGTCCTGGTGCTCCCCCTGGAGCTGGTCCCGCGGAGGTGAAGACCTCCCACAGCTTCAGGCCACCTAGTCATGCATTTGTTCCATCAACAAACATCTGCGCCAGGCATGTTCTGGGTGCTGGAATAGAGTGAGAAATTGGTTCAGTACCTAAAAGTCCCGACCGAAATGACTTCTCCGTCTGGTGTCTGGAGCTTATGCTATTTTAGAGAGTTCTCCGGGGGAGAATGCTGGGCTCATGTTTATAAAGGACCTTAATAAAGACACTGTCCTGCGATCACTCTTCTTTCTCAACGACATCTGCTCTATAGTCCCTGTGACATTAACAGCCCTATCCTAGGCTACTGTAATCAGTTACTGTTCCATTCTATTCTATTGTTGAAGTTTGTTTTTTTTTTTGGGGGGGTGTGGCCCGTAGATAGCAATACCCCTCAGAATAGATGATAGCAAATGCACCATCTGCAACATTGTTTGGAATTGTTTTTGATTTGATAATCATTTTAGGAGATAGAGGTTTTTTTTTAAAGTAATATGGGTCAGTAATATAGTCAGAAGTAGACTTAAACATTATATGACCCTCTCTTCATTCACTTCTAGTTAAAATATAAAAAAATAAAAATCCTTCCCCTCTGAGGCCTGCGGTTTGTGAGCATCTACAGGGTTTTAAGGCATTATAGTTAGAGGGCGTTCGGTTAGTTCTCAAGGCGGTCCCCACCGTGGGAGCAGAAGACAAGGCCCAGCAGAATGAGACTGACTTTCTCTCCTCAGAGACATACATTCCTTTATTCATGTATTTATTTAGTCTCTCACTGGTTTCAATATTAACAATGGTAATAATTACGTGGCCTGGCCAGTGTGGCTCCGTGGTTGAGCGTCAACTTATGAACCAGGAGGACATGGTTCCATTCCAGGTCAGGGCACAGGCCAGGATGGTGGGCTCCATCCCCAGTGTGGGGTGTGCAGGAAGCAGTCAATCAATGATTCTCTCTCATCCTGGATGTTTCTACCTCTCTATCCTTCTCCCTTCCTCTCTGAAATCAATAAACATGTTTGTTTGTTTTTTAAAGAAAAAAGAGGGGACATGGGTAAAGGGGACAGTAGTTGGATTAAGAAGGGGCTGAAAGCAGGCTCAGGAATGTATCACGGATTTCTGCATGTGGTGTGACATGATCAGATCTGGGCTCCAGGAAAAAAACAGCTCTGGTGTGAGGATGGATTGAAGGAAAAAGAGAGGGCATCCGCTTAGGAATTTGCTGTCATGGCGACCCACGTAAGAGACAGGAGGGTTGTGAGTGGGACATTCCCATGGTTCAATGTAACTGAAAGGGAGGGTGAAGGCAGCACTAAGGGCAACGTGTGGGATGTGGGACAGAGAACTGGTCCTGGCTCAAGCAGCAGCTTAAAGGAGAGGGAGAGAGCCCTCACCGGTGACCTGGCCACCCGGGAACAAGAGGCAGTGCCAGGAAGCCAGCCGCCACCGGGAAACCTGGCCTGGAACAGGCTGAGAAGTTGTCACCACAGAGCAAAGTGAAAACTCGGGAAAGACGCAAAGTGGCCCTAGAGTCCAGGAGCCAACCCAAGTGCCCTACTTTCAAATGTAATTATTATGTTTTTATATATTTTATTGATTTTTTTAAAATATCTTTTATTGATTTTTTACAGAGAGGAAGGGAGAGGGATAGGGAGTTAGAAACATCGATGAGAGAGAAACATTGATCAGTCGCCTCCTGCATACCCCCCTACTGGTGTACATGCCCTTGACCAGAATCGAACCTGGGACCCTTGAGTCCACAGGCCGACGCTCTATGCACTGAGCTAATCTGGTTTTGGCTATTTTATTGATTTTTTACAGAGAGGGAAGGGAGAGGGATAGAGAGTCAGAAACATCGATGAGAGAGAAACATCAATCAGCTGCCCCCTGCACACCCTCCAATGGGGATTGAGCCCACAACCATAGCACATGCCCCTGACTGGAATCAGACCCAGGACCCTTCAGTCCACAGGCCAACGCTCTATCCGCTGAGCCAAACCAGTCAGAGCTAAATGTCATTATTATTATTATTATTATTAAAGAATGAGCCTCTGGTGCCTTGGCCCTGTGACAGAGTCCCATCTACCCCCCAGGCCTGAGTGTTCTGAGGGGCTCTTGCTTCCGGGACAGGTCTGAAGCAGAAGAATGAGCCCGGGCACAGTTGTGTTTGGGGGTGCCGCGCCCCTCCCTCCGAACCACATCAGAGCCAGCGGGGGGACCAAGGGACTTTCTCCTCGGGGGGATCTGCATCCCTGGCCGCATCCAGCCAACATGGGGCCAGACAGCCACCGACCACCTGACCTGATCCTCCCAGATTCTGCTTCCGTTTCACTGTTATATCCCGGCAAAGCGAATCTGTTGGGTAGCTCCAAGGCCTCCAGTGTCAATGCCGAGACCTCCACCCCAGACCCCAAAACCTCTAGTAGAAGCTTCTTTGATCCGCACAAAGGATTTAATTACACCACGATCAGAATCCCTTGATTCCTTTTCAGTTAGCACCGAAAGCTGTTTGTGTCCACCCAACAAGAATACTCTTCAGGCCGAAACCGGTTTAGTTCAGAGGATGGAGCGTCAGCCTGTGGACTGAAAGGTCCCGGGTTCGATTCCGGTCAAGGGCATGTACCTTGGTTGCAGGCACATCCCCAGTAGGGGGCATGCAGGAGGCAGCTGATTGATGTCTCTCTCTTATCGATGTTTCTGACTCTCTATCCCTCTCCCTTCCTCTCTGTAAAAAATCAATAAAATATATTTTTTAAAAAAATACTTTTCAGGAGCCCAAGCAGCCACTCCCTTGGCACCTCACCCCCATCGTTTTATTGCCACTCTCTTCAGGGAACCCCCAACTCCAAGTTTTAAAAGTAAGTTTTCTTTTTTCTCACATTTCTGTGGCTGCCGCACCAAGATCCGGCCTCCACAATCCCCCACCCTCTGGCCCCTGGCCCTCCCTGCTGAGCACCCCACCCACCGATGAGCTGGGAAGAGGCCAGACCACAGCTGGGGCAGGCCGGCTGCGTGCGCCTGACCTTGGCAGCTGGGACGGTGTGTGCTGCTCGGGAGGCCTGCGCTAGAATAGCCTCAGTGTTGGAGAGCACCGTGCCGGCGGAGGGGTGGGAGGGGGGCTGAACAAAGGGCCACTTGTACGAGCTGCTGTGACCGTCAGCTGGCTCCGCTGGCCATCAGATCCTCCTGCTCCCTCTCCAGCCCCCTCTCTCTGCTCCCAGGTCTGGAGGTGGTACCCTCAGACCACCCGGGCCTCTTCCAAACTCCTGTTCTTCATGCTAGGACCACGTGACCAGACCCAGGCCCGCAGAGAAATACCACCAGAGCCATGTGCATAGGGCAGCTCGAGTCTGCGTGTGCCAGACCTGTGTGTGCTCCTGGAGTCCTCACCACGGGCGGAAGGTGGAGCTCAGGCTGTTGAAACTCAGGGAGAAACTGAGGCTGGAGCGTCCCATTCACTGCGCCCTGCAGGCAAGTCAAGGCTCCAGCCCTGAGCTGGCCACTCCAGCCCTGAGCTGGCCACTCCAGCCCTGAGCTGGGCACTGCCACTCCACGCTTCTGAGTTCCCTGTTTCCTCATTCACACTCTCTACTCCTTTTGCCAGCCCCCCAGAGGGGCCAAGGGAAGACAAAAGGCCTCCTTTTGGTATCGTGAGTCCTTACACTTTGGCCATGCCCAGACCGGTTTGGCTCAATGGATAGAGCGTCAGCCTGCAGACTGAAAGGTCCCAAGTTTGATTCCGGTCAAGGGCATGTACCTTGGTTGCGGGCACATCCCCAGTGGTGGGTGTGCAGGAGGCGACTGATCTATGACTCTCTCTCATCGATGTTTCTAACTCTCTATCCCTCTCTCTTCCTCTCTGTAATGAACCCACCTGGCCCCTCCCTTCTCAACTACCCAGAATGCTCTGATGTCCCTAAAACAGCAAACGGGGCCTCAGCCGTGGAGCAGAGCCATGTGGTGTGGAAGCAAATGTCCTGGCACCTGGGCTGGGTGGTACAGCCACTGGGGAGGCCCACCTCCAGCACCAGGACACACAGTTCAACGGGTTCTAATGACTGGATTTCGAGACCATTTATGGTCCCTCTCCAGGGAAGACCACAAAGGAGGGGCCTTGAAGGATGTGGGTGCTGAAGAAAAGCATGGCATGAAGTTGACTGGCCATTTCTCTGTTCACGCGAGATGTACAAAATCATCCTTTGGAATCTGATTTATATGTCTTGGGAGTTTGGGGGGACCTGGAGATATTCCACTAAATCTCATGGACAAGTTGAAAAACACGGTCTAAGTTGATAATTGTGTTAAAGGAACCACACTGAATAAAATGACTTATAAAAGACCCACTTACTAAATCATCCCACCGTTTATTGGCTGTTATGAGGGAAAGTGTTAGCAGGGCATATGAACTCCAAAATGAAATGCACATTTTTCTAATTAAGGAGCAGTCTCGATTAGCAATTTCTTTCAAAGATGATGTTTGTTAATAAAAATGGTATACTTCACTGATATTTTCGGTATTTTTAGTGAGCTACATTTGAAACCATA
Organism: Lasiurus borealis; assembly: GCA_004026805.1. NCBI lineage: Eukaryota > Metazoa > Chordata > Mammalia > Chiroptera > Vespertilionidae > Lasiurus > Lasiurus borealis. The sequence goes on from PVJN01003887.1 coordinate 13,767, forward strand.
GAGAAAAATCAACAAGATACTCAAAATACCCAGGGGTTTCAAAAGATTTTATTTGCCCAGTAAGTAAGGCTTAAGTAATTACCCAATATACTAAATGTTCCCAATATTGTTACAGCATATCAAAGAGAACATTAGTAACGAACACAGCCCAAATGAAATAGAATTAGAAGAGTGTCATAATTCCCTTCTGCCCCAAATTTTCAACTTTTAACTTTCCAAAAGAGAAATTCAAACATTAAAGAAAAATGCTTGGATTACAAACCCATTTTCTTTTCCAAACCCTGATTCAGTAATTGGGTTTAACTTGGTTTTGTCCAAAGAAAAGAATAAATTATTAGTCATTTGTACTGAAAAAAATGATCACAAGTCTTTTTTAATTTAATAAATCTTTGTTTATATTATTACAATCGTTTCCCAACATAGCTCCTCTCCACCCAGTTCCCACCCCACCCTCTGCCCTTACCTCCCCCACATTGTCCTCATCCATAGGTGTATGATTTTTGTCCAATCTCTTCCCGCACCCCCTCACTCCCAGAGAATTGTCAGTCTACTCCCTTTCTATGTCCCTGATTCTATTATATGAACCAGTTCATTCTGTTCATCAAATTTTTTTAATATATTTTATTGATTTTTTTTACAGAGAGGAAGGGAGAGAGATAGAAAGTCAGAAACATCGATGAGAGAGAGACATTGATCAGCTGCCTCCTGCAGGCCCCACAGTGGAGATGTGCCGGCAAGCAAGGTACATGCCCCCAACTGGAATTGAACCTGGGACCTTTCAGTCTGCAAGCCGACGCTCTATCCACTGAGCCAAACCAGTCTTGGCATGTTCATCAGATTTTTAATTCACTTGATTTTTAGATTCACTTGTTAGTAGATATGTATTTGTTGTTCATAATTTTCATCTTTACCTTTTTCTTCTTCCTCTTCTTAAAGAATACCTTTCAGCATTTCATATAATTCTGGTATGGTGTTGATGAACTCCTTTAGCTTTTTCTTCTCTGTGAAGCTCTTTATCTGCCCTTCAATTCTGAATGATAGCTTTGCTGGGTAGAGTAATCTTGGTTGCAGATTCTTGCTATTTATCACTTTGAATATTTCTTGCCACTCCCATCTGGCCTGCATCGTTTCTGTTGAGAAATCAGCTGACAGTCGTATGGGTGCTCCCTTGTAGGTAATGAACTGTTTTTCTCTTGCTGCTTTTAATATTCTCTGTCTTTTGCTCTTGGCATTTTAATTATGATGTGTCTTGGTGTGTTCCTCTTTGGATTCCTTTTGTTTGGGGTTCTTTGTGCTTCCTGGACTTGTAAATCTATTTCTTTCACCAGGTGTGAGAAGTTTTCATTTATTATTTCTTTAAATAGGTTTTCAGTATCTTTCTCTTTCTCTTCTTCTGGCACCCCCACAATTTTCATGTTGGTACGCTTGAAATTGTCCCAGAAGCTCCTTACACTATCTTCACATTTTTGGATTATTTTTTCATTTTGCTTTTCCAGTGGAGTGTTTTCTGCTTCTTTGTATTTCAAATCTTTGACTTGATTCTTGCCTTCCTCTAGTCTGCTGTTAGGTCTCTGTATAATATTTTTTATTTCAGTCAGTGTATGTTTAATTTCTAATTGGTCCTTTTTCATATCTCAAGGGTCTTGCTAAATTTATCAGCCTTTCTAGGAAATTCTTGAAAAACCTTATAACCATGATTTTGAACTAGAGAAAGCCAGAGGTACACTCAGAAGTCAGTCCTTTCTGCCAGCACTTGTGCGTGTGCCTCCAGATCTCTGCCTTTACGGGTTCCCTGAGTTTCTGTGCGCTCCGGGTACCTGTATGAGTCTGGATCCCCAGGGTCTCACCCGAAACGAGGGTTCAGTGCTGTCAGAACTGGGGTTCAGTGCAGTCAGGAGTTTCCATCTCCCTCCCACTAGAGGAAGCTAGCCAGGCACTCTTCTGCCCGTCCTCTCCACGAGCTTATCTCCATACCTCAGCTTTTTGCAGCTACTCTGAGTCTCCGTGAGCCCCTCTCTTTCCTTCTAGTTGTAGAATTTCCACTCAGCCAGCTTTCCCATGGTTCTGGATGATCTCTGTTCTGTCTTTTAGCTGTAGTTTTGAAATTGTTGTGCAAGACAGCAGTTTACATGTTCACCTATGCCGCCATTTTGGTTTCTCCATGATCACAAGTCTTATCTTATTGTTCACTATTTTTTATTAAGATTGAATAAAAACTCCTTACGTTAAATTTATGACAGATAAGCACAACTATCTTATCATATCATCTTTTTCATTTGAAATTATAAAATTTGTATTTATTCTAAATTGTTTGCTTCTATGTTGCATTTAAGACTTCATTATACCAAATCTGATATTTAACTTTGTTTTTACTTTATCACACAAAATAAGGGTAAGTATGTGCACATGTGTGTGCGCACGCAGCACTGGAATGAATTCAAATGCATCCCATAAACATTACTTTATTCAGTCCGCTCAGCCCTATCCTAAACCACCCATGCAAACAAGGATGTGGCCAACATCAAAACAGACAGGTGTCCATATAGCATAAGGAGGGTTACAGGGCCTCAACATGGAGCTATCAACTTGAAATAATTTAATTATCCTTATTTTTAAGTTTCAGCCAGACTGAATTCCTTTTGAACCTGTTTCCTGCCATGTGCTGATTCCTCTCTTCCCTTTCCTATCACCATCCTCTCAAACCCATTTCTCCAAGTGCCCCGGAAACTCCAAGCACATTCCCCATGTCCATAGCACATCCAAAGCCACTCAGAATCTCAGCTAAGTAGAGGTAGGCCCACTTCCCTCCCTCGGATCGGTCCTTCTTTACAGTTACCACTCCCAGTTTCCCTCACTCCTGGGGTTCACAAATCATTTCCTCATACATAAATCTCCCTGGAGCCCAGCCAGTGTGTCTCAGTGGTTGAGCGTTGACCTATGAACCAAGAGGTCAATTCCTGGTCAGGGCAGATTCCGGATTGTGGACTCCATCCCCAGTGAGGGGCATGCAGGAGGCAGCCAGTCAATGATTTTCTCTCTACACTGACGTTTCTATCTCTGTCTCCCTCTCCCTTCCTCTCTGAAATCATTAAAAATATATATTTAAAAAATAAGAAGAAAAATAAATCTCCTTGGAGCTCTCTCCACTGACTTCCTATTTGACTCCACCGACTCACTCCAGCCTGGTTTCTCTTTCCTCTTTCTTACCAGGCCCTGCTACCATGTCCGCTTTACAATCATCATCCGTCTCCTGTGAACAAATACGTCTCCAGCCAGGACCCCTTTGGGAAGTTTCCCTCTCCCACAATATCTGAAACTCCCCCTCCAGAGCTGTTTCCTCCTTAACCTCTTCCCAGATGACTCTAGGGTAATACTTAGTGAGCACTTGACTCACACTGACGCCAAGTGCTTTACGTAAATTACCTCACAACAGCCCTGCAAGGTAGGTTCAATTGGCTCCTGCATTTTACTGAAGAGACAACTGAGGTTTAGAGACAAAGCAATTTTCCCATTCATGCAGCTTCAAGTGGGGCAGCTGACAGTCACGCTCACTCCTCCGCCCTAACGCTCTATACGCCTCCCCGCCCCGCCCCCCACTTCCCATATGTCAGATTGCACCTTCCACTCAGATCACTCCCTGAAATTGGAGCAAAGCAGAAAAAGGGGGAAAGAAAAATGATCTTCTACGAATTCTCAAGCTGCAGGGAGACAGGGAGTTGGCTTGTTCACTGCTGTCTGTACCTCAGAACCCTGAGTCCTGAACACAACACATGCAGGGGCTCAGACTTCATGGTGGAGTAAATGGATGAATGAAATTCAAATTCCCACCTCTGAGTTCCTCTTTCTGCAGTAAGAGCAACAGTGAGGGTCTTGTATACAGTGCACATGCACACCTATTGCCCCAGTGTACGTTATCATCCCTTTTAATGACACCCACTGTGTTAGACAGCTTGGGCTGTTATAACTAAATATTATGGATGAGCTTAAACAACATAAATTTACTTCTCCCAGTTCTGGAGACAGAGGAGTCCCAGAACTGGCAGATTCAGTTCCTGTTAAGGGCCCTCTTCCTGGCTTGCGGACTGCCTCCTTTTTGTGTCCTCACGTGACAGAGAGAGGAAGCAAACACTCTGGCATCTCTTATAAGGGCACTAATCCCATCATGGGGGGGGCTCCACCCTTATGACCTTGTCTAAACCGTTACTTCCCCAAATTCCATCACAATGGAGCTCAGGGCTTCAACATATCAGTTTGTAAAGAGGAAACAAACATTCAGTCAGTAATGCCTACTATGTGTGGAAGTCTAGGATATAAGCTAGTGATGTGAAGAAGTATAGCTATGATCCTCATTCATTCATCCATCCATCCATCCTTTCGACAAGGTCTTATTTATTGAACAACGGTTCCATGTCAGACACTGGGAATTTAACCACAAACAAGACGAAGCCCCTGTCCTCAGAAAGTTGGTTCTTTTTTAATTTTTAATGAATTTATTGGGCTGACACTGGTTAATAAAATCATATAGATTTCAAGTGTATAATTCTATAATACGTCATCTGCGTATTGCAGGGGCGGGGAACCTTTTTTCTGCCAAGGGCCATTTGGACATTTATAACATCATTCTCGGGCCATACAAAATTATCAACTTAATTCGCCTTCTCTGTTTGGTCAAACATTTAATTAACTCGCCCCTCATGCCTTGGCAGGGCCAGACCAAATGATTTCATGGGCCTTATACGGCCCAGGGGTTGCACATTCCCCACGCCTGGTATTTTGTGTTGTGTTCACCACCCAAAGTCCAGTTTCCTTCCATCACTTTTTCTCTCCTCTCTTCCCTCTTCTACTTCCCCCCAACCCCTTTTCCCTCTGTCTGTGTCCATGAGCGATTATTTTTTTAATGGAGAACACATAAAAAAAACAGGTAAGAAAATATATTTCTAATACAATGCAAAGGAGAGATAAGTACTATTATCTATGAAAAAGTAGGAGAGAGGTTAGGGCTATTACTTTACGTGGGATGTTAGCATGAGCAAATTCTGGAAAGACGTAAGCAGTCAGGGAAGCTAAACACATTCCTGGGTGACAGGGTTGAGGCAGGGGGAGAGCAGTGCCCAGGCACAAGCAGGGGTGCACTTGGCTTTGCTTTCAAAGCAGCCACCAGGGAGGATGGCAAAGTGTGGTTTCATATGGAGGAGGAATCACAATAGCCCTGCCTACAAGCCTACAACATGACTTGGTACAAACACTTTATTATCAACTGCTAGAAAATTCTACTAATAAACACACAAATCTGTGATTGCTGCCGATGCCAATGGTACCTGCCCTGGGCCACACAAGTCTAAGTGCAGGAAATGAGATTGAGGAGAGGTTCGGGTAAGAGATATCAATTTGCTAGTCAGAGTCGTCAGCCTCCAGAAGGTCTTGAACTTCGTAGATCTGATGAGCTGACCCGGGGGAGGGGTATAAGCTGAAGAGAAAAGGTCCAGGCACAGCCTGCCCACACCATTATATTGTTAAGACTTGTTCCTTGGGCCTATTTTCTACATTTTTTAAATATATTCTATTGATATTCCACAGAGAGACAGAAAGTCAGAAACACCAATGAGAGAGAGACATTGACCAGCCGCCTCCTGCACGCTCCACCGTGGAGACGTGCCGGCAAGCAAGGCACATGCCCCCGACCGGAATCGAACCGGGGACCTCTCAGTCCGCAAGCCGACACTCCATCCACTGAGCCAAACCGGTCCCGGCTATTTTCTTCATATTTATTCGCCGGGAACAGAGAGACGAAGTGCAAAGCCGTGGTGCTGCAGCTGAAGGTGAAACCTTGCCGTTATGTGAGTGCCCAACTGGAACGCTGTTTACAGCCCCTACCCCTCTCCTCCAGAACCAAAATGACAAACAATTTTCAAGAAATGCTACTTCAAGCTTAGAAAGCTGTTTTACTCTTTGTAACTTTAAATATCCGTAGATGCAGCCATGTTGTTAATTATCAGGGGTGGTTGTGTGTGTGGTTTTTTTTCTATTGTAATAGATAAGTTTTTCTGACAATCGACCAATTTTTTTTTGTTATTATTGACTCTAGGAGGCTTACGACGGGTTTGGTTTCTTGAGATGATCACAATGAATATCTGAGCTCTCCATTCCAGATGCTAGAACACCACTTACCGGCCCTGTGTCTGGATAACACAGATTGATTACCTTAATGCCGGCCTGCTCATCAGTATTATCACCATAATGTGTGAGCATCAGTGAGGAAACGAGGAGAAATGGCTCCAGGTCCCATAAAATAGTCCCCGGGTTAACGTGTGTACTCCATCATCATTTTCCACTTCTCAGTCCTAGAGGAAACCTCACAATCAAAGAACTGAGGAAAGGGAACCTAAGACACATTTAATACAAAAAGATCTCTTCCCTTGTGCCGAGATGGAACTATTGGTAGTTGCTTACATGGCGGGATGCTGCGTTGAGGGTGACAGTGAACAACATCTGGGGTTGGCAGACAGAGTAGCCCTGCCAGTCACGATGTCTGCAACGGGTGTGTGAGAGGAAGGCAATGGCCCAAGATGGCTCTGTGTTCGCTGTAGCTTATCTAGTCCAACTCTGCCCCTTGTACAGTGGTTCCCAACATGGCTGCGTATCGTGATCATTTAGGGAGAATAAAAATATCTCAAAGGCCAAGCCACCCCAGACCTTTGTCTTGAGTCTTCGGTGCCCACGGCCATTTGGCTAGGAGTTAAGAGTCAGGAGGTCGGGAGCTCCGGGAGAAAGAATCATAAACAAGCCCAGCATCAGTGAGCTAACCACAGATGCCAGCCTGGCAGTCCGTCCTTTGTGGAGATGCTCAGGCGGGAACCCCAGGGCCTGGCTCACAGGACTTGGGGGAATTAAGCTCCAAGAAAAGCAATATTTGGATCCAGCAGGTTCAGAAATCCCTAGTCGGGGAGAGAACTTTCCTCCTTGACTCATTCGCTCCGCCGAAAGGAATCCCAAATGGGACCCAGGACTGATTCCTGTGGGAGAGCAGGAGGCTGCGATGGAAGCAATAAACGGGGATTCTGGACGCTGATGAACCAGCATGTGTGTGTTTGTATTTTGTCCCTGAAACAGGGAGACCTTTGAATGTCAACTCCGCTCAAAGGGTCTGTTTACCACATGTCCCACTAGTGAGCACAGGGAGGGAGCGGGGGGAGAAAGTGGAATTTTAAGAAGTATGAGCCCCACAGGCAATTGATCAAATGCCCCCTTTGCCCGTTGCCAGACATGTACCTTTCATGTAGTCACAGCGGCTTGGAATGAAAAACGCTGACCCGTAAAGATCGCTTCCTGGTGGACAGTCCCAAAGGCCACCTCGTCGGAATAATTTTGCCATCATCTGGAAGCCGAGTTTGCTAGCCCAGCGCTGAGATCATTTAGAATAAATGACCACTTCGGTGTGTTTGTGCCATGTTACGGTGGGAGGTAACTCCAGGGGGAAGGCAGCGGTTTAATGGAGCAGCAAAACCTAGGATGAGCTGACACTTGTTTTATACAAAAATTCTGGGCTTTGGGCGAACATATCATTAAGTTGCAAATATTGGTTGGGGAGCGAGTTTTTGCCCTATGACCAATCCCAGCTTGGGAAGACCTTTGAGAATTTTCTTGATTTGAAAAAAAATGCATTTACTGAGCTGTAAAGGGCAAAAGAAAAAAAAAAGTGCCAAAATCCACTACGAATAATAATTTCCATGTTCGACACGGGGAAATAATAACGTACCGTCCATCATGAGGCTTCGTGTTTATCTGGACTCTCTCTCCAAGAAGGTTGCATGATTCTACAGCGACGAAGAATAAATAGTCACTCCCTAGCCACTGAGCAGACCGTGTGAGGGAGGAGTGGGTGCTCTGAGTGTTTACATCTCTCTCCTCCTGACGCTGAGCTCATTCTTCCCTTTTCCTCCTTTTCTGACATCTGTTAAGTCCCAGTTTCAGCTAGATGGGGCAAAATCGACATTTCTTGACTACCTTGCTCTAAATTCACTCTTCCTTTCATGGAACCAATAGGCACTGGCTCTCATCGCTGTAAGAGAAAATTTCAGAATAATCTCAGGTGGAGTTCCTACACTCCCTTTGAAACTGCAAGCAACCCAAAGATTCCTTTGTTGAATCTGATTCTGACCCCCTGGGGGCCCTGAGAGGGATGAAGTCTCCAAAGGACCATCCCCCCAGGTGCCCGACAAACCCACATCTCTCAGACAACAGACGGAAATCACTGCAGTAAGACTTCACATTGTGTGCCCTCACTGGATTCATCGCTGACTTTTGTCATTTCTTTCTCGGTGGCACTGTCAAAATCTGTCATTGCTCCCACTACACCTGCAGTTGGGAAGGGAGGTGGACCTCCAAGTATACCTACTTAAACACGTGCGAGGGCTGAGTGGTCAATCATTTGATCCTTCAAACCAGCGAATATCTGTTTACTTATTTAACAGAAGTAAAAAGGAACTCATTTTCTACAGTGTCCCAAAAATAGGTATACACACACTTGGGATAATTATAAAAGCAGTGCTTATTAAAATACATTTCATTTGCCGAAACCGGTTTGGCTCAGTGGATAGAGCTGGTCAGGGGCACGTACCTTGGTTGTGGGCACATCCCCAGTAGGGGGCGTGCAGGAAGCAGCTGGTCGATGTTTCTCTCTCATCGATGTTTCTATCTCTCTCCCTTCCTTGCTGTAAAAAGTCAATAAAATATATTTTTAAAAAAATAAATAAAATACATTTCATTTTCATTTAAAAAGCTACCAGTTAATTGTGTGTATACATTGGGGGGAAATACCCTACATTAATAAAAAGTGCATGCTTTCTATGTTTAGAAATTAAAGATCAACGATTATGGTCTTCTGAACCAGAAAATAACTCTGAAGCAAAAAGAGCCACATAAAGATGTAGATGACAAAACGTCACTCTAAAATAAGAGACTTATTCCTAAGAAACAGTTCTACCTCAGGTATTACTGAGTTTCCAAAACAGCAAATCACCCCAAATGCCAGCTTCCCACAACAGTCTACAGGTGCACGTCTCAGCCGGAACCTGCAATTCACACACGCATGTTGCAAGGACACGCCGAGATGGCAGTGCGGCGTGGCTCTTGGCTTTCTTCTCTGAGCTTGGTCGTTTAGGTGGGAGCAGAACCCGTTGACCTCTGGCCAGTTCTGAAAAGCATTCCTGTGGAGCCCGGTGTTACACTGAATCCTGTTTCCAGGTTGTTCCCAGTGACACATTGGGACCTGGGCAGAATCCAAGTCCACAGCCCCCTACACCGAGCCCAAGATCCGTCCATCTGCCATGAGGACTGCTGCTGTCTCCTCCTCATCCCTTCATCAGTGAATGGACCCTCCTGCCTCCATCTTCCCTCTCTTCAAACAAACGCCAACGAATCCAGAATTCCCTTGTCCTGACGGCCTTTCCCTCTGAAATCCCAACTGGGCCTCCTTGTGCCGCATCCAGTGTGTAAGGAGAGAGGTGACAGAGAAAACCCTCTCCCGAATCAGGGGACCTGCCCGTACCTGGGTGGGATGCCTGTGAGCCTGCAGCCCGAAGCCATGGGAATTAGCAACCACTGACAGCCACGCGCTGGCTCCATTACACCCCTTACCCTCCCACCCCCATCAATCAGGGGACAGAGCAGGAGGTCTTGTCCCCTGGGAGGACTCTAAAGCCCTAATCTCCGAAAGGAAAGGAGGAAGGAATTAACTAATGAGCTAATAATTCCATCCATTAAGTGTGCATCTAGGGAGCAGAAGAAATAGCTCCTGCCTAGGAGAGTGAGGCAAATCCATCACGGGTCTCTCTGGGATGAGCCTACTTAGAAATAGGTCACTTGCCTCAGAAACACAGGCAGAGGCCGAGCTGTGTGGATCCCAGGAGCGTGCACACTGGCCGGAGCCACAAGAAAACAGCTGAGACCGAATCCCGCCTCTGACAGCTGACTGATGGCCCCTGGCAGCCTGCTTAACCTCTGTGAGCCGACTTCCTCCTTTGTCACAGAGGAAGGAAAGCTGCGGTCCTCTCCCGATCGGCGCTCTGAGGTATCAGGAAGAAAGGATAAGTGTCCTAAGCCAGCTCTGTCCTCCATAACCCACCACATTTCATTGGCACATCCCTGAGGGGCCTCAGTCAATTCTCATTCATCTCATCACCTCTAATGCAGAGAGAAACACCGAAGTGGGCGGTTCTCCCGAAGAGGGGAAAAAAAAATGTCTTCACAATATCAAAACACCTTTGTGGGGAAGCAGTGATGAGAGCATCCGAGATCCGATCTGTCATGGAAAATCCCTACCGAAGTCACTGCCACCTCCCTCGTCACGGGAGTTCAGAAACTGCCCCCATGTGAAATGGATGCAGAGGCATTTCTCCTGCTGCTCTCCTGCCGCCCAGCTTAATCCGGTCTGGGCCCCATTACTCTGGGCACCCCCCTCGGGCCCTCTACTCCAAGCACCTGCCCCAGCTGAGATGCCCTTGGGGAAAAGCCCCCCTCCGGTCTGCTCCCCCGCCTCTCTGGCTTAGGGAAAGCCAGCCAGCCAGGGCAGGGCCCCATCAGACCAAGCCTGCCTCTGCTCACTCCTGCCCCCCACCCACCCTCTGCCCCCCACTGGGAAGAGGATTGTCCGGCCTAACTAGTCTGAGCAGAGACAAGCATTTGGACCATGGTGATGGGGAGGGCTGAACCATAGAGAATGGTCATTGCACCTTCAAAGCAAGAGCCCTCGGCCCTCCTCCCCTCTCTTGGAGCCCCCTTCCGGCTCCCGTGAGCTCACGTGGCCCAAGGCAGGGGCTGGTCGCTTAGGGCACACCAGCCAGCCTCACTGTCTTCTAGGCCAAGAGGCCACAAAATCATTCTCTCAGAGAGAGAGAGAGAGGGAGAGAGAGAGAGAGAGAGAGAGAGAGAGAGAGAGAGAGACACTACACACCCTTCGCCTCCATCCCTATCAGACTCCCTGTTACTTGCTCCCAAACAGTAATCAGGCCGTCCTGCCTGCTTGTCTCCTGTGGAGAAGCAGTTTAGCAAAGTGGTTATGAGATCAGGCTTTCAGGACCAGGCTGCCTGGCTCTGCCATTTACCGTATTTTCCCAGCATATAAGATGACTTTTTAACCCAGGAAAATCTTCTCAAAAGTCGGGGGTCATCTTCTACGCCGGGTGTCATCTTAGAGGGTGAATATATCCCAAACTCTACATTTTAACTGGAAATGTTGGGGGTCGTCTTATATGCCCAGTCGTCTTATATGCCGGAAAATACGGTACCAGTTTCATGGCCTTGAAAATCTCTTTCCTGCACCTCGGTTTCCTCATCTGAAACACGGGCAGTTAATGTCTCCGCCTCATTTCGGAAGACTGCCTGCCCAGCATTCCATAAACACTCCACACACGTTAGCTCCCGGTACCCTGGAAGAAACTCATGATTCTCTCCAAGGCCTGTGGCGGGGTAGGGTGGATGGCTCAGGCACCCTAACAGGAGCCCCATCACTATCCTATCTTACCCTCCCAGGAGCTGGGGACAGATACACCAGGGCCTGCTCCCAGGCCTCTCTCCACGAAACGCCTTCCTGACGCAGCAGCAGGGTGTGGATTGGGAGGTCAAGAACGGTACGTCGGCCAAAAGCCAAAACGGCATGAGCCCACCAGCCTTCATTAAGCTTCCTCTGAGGTTTCTGTGGGCACGTTTATTAATAAAGAGGCACTTTATCCTCGTTCATCTAGTCTTCCCTCAGAAATTCGCTGGCTGTCAGGGGCAGGGGTCATCACTGGAGGCCAGAGTGGGGTACTCAGCAGTCCTGGTCATAAAAGCATCAGAAGAACCACGGGTCCACGGCTCTGTCCTCCACGGGCCAGGCTCGCGAGCACTTTCTGCGTCCTGGGACCCAGATAAAGCAGGCTCGGGCCTGTCTTTGAGGCTTGTTGTCTATTAGGAAAGATTATTTCTCTATGGGATGAATGGTTCTCTGACTTTAGCAAAAAACAGATTCACTCTAGGGGCTGGTTAACATACACACCTGGGGCTCCAACCTCATTGTTTCCGAGTCAGCCAGTCAGGGGCCTTTGAATTTGCATTTCTTTCTCTTCTTTATGTGCACAAACACAGACCATTCACTGTGCTATTGGCAGTCGAGAGAGATATCAACAATGTAGACGCAGCATCAAATCATACTGGCATGGCCCTAGCCGGCTTGGCTCAGTGGGTAGAGCATCAGCCTGCGGACTCAAGAGTCCCAGGTTCGATTCGAGGGAGGGCGGTGGAGTGGTCTTTAATATTTAATAGGGGAAATGACTTAAGCTCAAATCCCATCTTCAAACTCCCAAAACACCTTGGCAAGACATAAAAACTTTTTTCATTCTAAAGGGCATTTTAGAAAGTTACGAGTTAAGGAAAACGGCACCAGTTATATTCTGAAGACAATCCCTTTGACATGCTTTCCGTATCTGAAAACAGTTGTCGAGAAGTCCTAGTGTGAAGGCGAGATGCCTGTTATATTTCCATTTCCCTAGGGCGCTATGAGGACAATGTTTCAGACCAAATCACTGACAACCTCCTCTATTATCCAAACGTAATGATTAGTCATGGGAGGGGGAAAATCTTCTGAAGTGGTCATATTTTCTTCCCTTTCGCAGCAAAGTCATTCTCTGTGTTCCCTCTCTTCCCCTACTGCTGCCCTCATAATTCGGGTGAGTGTCAAGTGTTTCTATGGTAATGTCACCTCTTGAGTTTGCATTTCTAACCAGCTCCCAGGGGGATGGGGATAGGGATGGGGATGGGGATGGGATGGGGATGGAGATGGGGATGGGGATGGGGATGGGGGGATGAGGATGGGGATGGGGATGCTGCTGCTCTGGGGACCATAGTCAGAACCCCCGCTTTCGTACGGGGAGAGCAGGGACAGAAGCCAGGCGAGCAAAGATGGCGCCATGGTGCCTCTGCATTGCCACGGCAAGTCCATCAGCTCATCTCCTCGGGGGACACTCTCCCCCCCCCCCCCCCCGGTATCTGTGAGCCAGAATCTCAGACCAGCACTCAGAAAGCTCCGAGACCGAATCCCCTGCCCTGGAGCGCTAATGAGCAGCAGAAATAAAATTAAGGCTTTTCATTTCATAATGAATCAGCCAAAGCACTGGGGAAAGATGTGACATTTACAAGAACATTTGCATTTTTGTACTAAAATATTATTTTAAAACTTCACACTATATTATCAAATATAGTTCTGGGTGGCATGAAACACCACATTTTATGGAACTCGGGACCATATGTTTTGTTAAACCTTGTCTTCTTGAAATAGCTGAGTCAGACTAGAGCAGTGGTTCTCAACCTTCCTAAGGCCGAGGCCCTTGCATACAGTTCCTCATGTGGTGGTGACCCCCAACCATGAAATTTTGCTACTGTTATGCATCGTGATGTAAATATCTGCATTTTCCGATGGTCTCAGGCGACCCCTGTGAAAGGGTCATTTGACCCCCAAAGGAATCGTGACCCACAGGTTGAGAACCGCTGGACTAGAATCAAGGCAAGAAAAGGTAACTCGACCCTGGCTGTTTGCACCATTGGTTGCAACATCATCCTTATACACCAAAAGCTTGTGGGCCGCCAGTGTGGGTCAGCGATTGAGCATCAACCCAGGAGAGACCACGGTTCAATTCCCAGTCAGGTCATAATCCCCAGTTGTGGGCTCAATCCCCACTAGGGGGCATGCAGGAGGTAGCCGATCCATGATTCTCTCTCATCAATGATGTTTCTCTCTCTCTCTCATCTTCTGCCTTCCTCTCTCTGAAATCCATAAAAAACATATTTTTTAAAAAAGGTTGTGGCTTCAATCCCTGATTGAGGCATGTATAGGAGGCAGCCTGCTAACGGGCGCAGGCCAGGCGAGGGACCCCTACCCTCCGGTGCACGAATGTTGTGCACCAGGCCCCTAGGATGCTTGTAAGGTTGCTCTTAGGTCTGCGATGATGAGAGGAATCCCTCTGCCACGCCACCTATCTTTTATTTCGCTGTACAGCAGTCTCGCATTCTCAGTGGCCATCTGCCAGCTGCAGTGAATCATCTGACATTTCAGAATAAAATAAATATCCCTTTTAGGAAAGAAAAAAAGATCCCAAAGCCTCTCTTTAAAAACCTTGAGGTTATTGGGGGGGAGGAGGGTGGTGAACACTCAAAGAAATTGTTTCCACTGACAACCCAGTTTTTAAATAGTTCCCGCAGAGGAAAGAATGCTTTCCAGATGCCAAGCAGTTAAACACAACGCCCCTTCTCCCGGGAGCCTGGGGCCTCTGACTGAGAGGCAGGGAGGCCGGTGCACAGAGAGAATTTTACTCCTAAACACATCCCCATGTTTTAAAACTTTAAAGAGCCAAACACTCCGCCTCCCTCATGACAACTGTTTCCACGGGCTTTGTGGGGACTGACTGGCCAAGATGATTGGCACAATAAAATTAGCATAATTGATATTTGCATTTCCATGACTCCTTACAGTTTATTAAAAAATTGTAGGCAGCCGAAACCGGTTTGGATCAGTGGATAAAGCATCGGCCTGCGGATTGAGGGGTCCCGGGTTCGATTCGGTCAAGGGCATGTACCTTGGTTGCAGGCACATCCCCAGTAGGGGGCGTGCAGGAGGCGGCTGATCGATGTTTCTCTCATTAAGTTTCTAACTCTCTATCCCTCTCCCTTCCTCTCTGTAAAAAAAAAATCAATAAAATATATTTTAAAAAATAAAAAAATTCGAGGCATTGTCTCACTTAAGACTCATAAAATCTACACCAGGAATTAGGATCCCCATTTTACAGAGCACCCAACTGACATGCAGGTTCCTAGTGAGGACCTGCTCTTTCCAGCCACACCTGGTTAAGGTGGAGGCTGGGCTGAGCAGCAGAGGCCTCCCCTGGAGGACTCTGGGTCAGCACCCTGGAGGCCGCAGGCTTGGGGGTCGGACACATGGCACCCCGATGGCGGCTCGCCTCTCCATAACCTCGGGGAGGCACTTCCTGACTGCACTTGGCAGCAGGCTCCGAAGGCGTATGATGAACGTAAAAATGCCCACCGGGTTTTCCTTGGGATTAGATGAGTTTGTGAATCGGTTAACACAGGGCGGGCCCAAGACAAACCCTTATTGAGTGATAGTTCTGTATGTTAACACAGGCTTTACCTATGAGCAGTAGTACATCACACACATAAGTATGGCATCGATCCTGTTTCCCTGAAAGTGAGACATCCCCCGAAAATAAGACCTACTTCCCATTTTGCCTCTCGCTGTAATAGAAGGCATCCCCCAAAAAATAAGACCTCCCCAATCATAAGGCCTCCCCGGAATAGAAGGCCCCCGAAGCTACCGTCAGGCGTCTGACTCCTGATTTAAAGAGACCTCGCCCTGCCCGAACAGCTCCGGCTGCGCTCTGGCCCATCAGTGAGCTGGTTTGTGATGACAACTGCTACCGGACCGTAGACAGGTAAAATATTTCCTTTTTTTTGCTCAACAATAAATGTGTACCGTATTCTTCTTCATGGAAAAATAAGACACCCCCTGAAAATAAGACCTGGCGCCTCTTTGGGAGCAACAATTCATAGAAGACACTGTCTTATTTTCAGGAAAACAGGGTCGCTAAATCCAAGGCCTTGTGGACAAAACATCTGGCAGCTTTCTCTGGCCGAGAGTAAACACCGTTTCACATGAAACATCTGTACCAAGCCACCGTCCCTCAAAGGAAACGCCGATATTTCTTCAAAGATTCTGTATTCTGTTACCCAAAGTACCCAACCCTGGTCAAAGTTGGGCTCTGTTTGTTTTAAAACGCCCTGTGTTTTAAAATCCTCACCAACAAACCCTGTCCGAGGGGTGAGCCCATATTTCGCTGCACACTTCAGTGATCTTTGCCCATTCATCATCCACCTTGAGCTCGCCCCCTCCGTACGGAGGATGCCTGTGTTTTATTATTTCCTTGGTCAACCGAGTGTTTCAAAGGCCTTTCAGAACAACTCCGTCAAAAAAAAAAAAAAAAAACTACGCTTCCGGGTGACACTTCAATGTACGGTTTTCGCCCAGCGGTGAAGTCATTTTAATTACAAAAACAAAAGCCTGGAACGGAATCCGAGAGACGGCTGGACAAATCTTTAATTACCCAGCCACCTAGTAAATCCTTTCTCCCTCCCCCCTCGCTCAGGGGGCGGGCCTGGATCTCGTCTCATTCAATCAACAGCTCGGGGCTGCACAGAAACGTCTTGCACCAAACGCACGTTTCTCTTCCCACGTCTCTCCCGACGGCGGAGCCTTTCTCACGCGGTGGCGACATCGAGTTAAATCGGGAGGAAGAGTCAAGAAGGAAGGCAGGGAGCAGACGCGAAAACAAGCAGCTAAAGCTGGCGCTTCAGGACAACAGTCCCCAGGTGTCAACAGGAGATTGTGTGAATGGTGAGTGTGTGAGTGTGTGTGTGTGTGTGTGTGTGTGTGTGTGTCCTCAATTCAATCATTACTGAATTCTTCTCATTTACTAGGAATATATTCCGCACTAAGCTACCTGCCTGGTACACACAAGTCTCCATAGATGTTAATCAAATGAATCAAGGAATTATAAATATTCCACTAAAATCACACATCCGGTGCCTGTGATGATCCTACTTGGCACCTGTGTTTAAGAATTTGCTTTGGGCCCGACTGTCATGGCTTAGCGGTTGAATGTCAACCTAGGAACCAGAAGGTCACAGTTCGACTCCTGGTCAGGGCACATGCTCCATCCCCAGTGGGGCCATGCAGGAGGCATTCAGTCAATGATTCTCTCTCATCATTGATATTTCTCTCTCTCTCTTCCTCTCCCTTCCTTTCTGAAATCAATAAAAATATGTTTTTTAAATGTTTTCTTAAGCCGAAACCGGTTTGGCTCAGTGGACAGAGCGTCGGCCTGCGGACTGAAAGGTCCCAGGTTCGATTCCGGTCAAGGGCATGTACCTTGGTTGTGGGCGCATCCCCAGTAGGGGGCGTGCAAGAGGCAGCTGACCGATGTTTCTCTCTCATTGATATTTCTAACTCTCTCTCCTTCTCCTTCTCCCTTCCTCTCTGTAAAAAAAATCAATAAAAAAATTTTTTTAAATGTTTTCTTAACAAGAATGTTTTGCCAATTAAAAGTCTTAACAATTCTACTTTGCTCGAGCCCAAATACCATTCAGATTAGATATGTGCTCCTTCGAGCCGTTTCTATATGTCAGCTGTCCACGCTAATCTTCACCCTTTCCCAAGTGCTTGCCAAAGTTGTTGCAAGACATGGGAATGCATGTCTCTCTCAGATCAGATGGCAGAAAAACGGAGACGGTGCTGACTTACGATAGCCCGAGAAGGACAAAGCGACACTCTCACATCCCTCAAACCCCTGACTGTGGACGGGTGGTCAATGGTTCCCCGCTGTGAGCCCTCCCGCCGCTCTGAGCTGGGCCGGCAGCAAGAGGTCCTGAGCCCGTGTCTGGCAAATGGCTCGCATGGCAGGAAGAAATACAGTGGTACCTCGAGATACGAGTTTAATTCGTTCCGTAACCTTGAGGCGTGGGAAACTATAAGACACTCGAGTCGCGGTAAACTGGTGGGTTGTGTGCAGCTGGCTGATCCACGCGCTTACTCCTATCTCAAATGTTGCTCGTATTTCAAAGCAAAAATCGCTCGCTTGATGGCTCATATCTCAAAAATCTCATATGTTAGGGCACTCGTATCTCGAGGTACCACTGTACAGGGGATTTGCTTTGGGGCGTCCTGGTCTCTGTGGCTCCTGGGAGTCCCTGGATACCGTTGTGGGGACAGACCCTCACGGAGGAAACAAGGAATTGGCTCCAAAGTTACTTTGAAAAACCACAACAGCTCTTGGAAAGAAGGGTGAGGCTAACATCTCTCTCCCGGAACTGACTTGCAGATAAGCGGGAACTTTCGTGACATCCAGGGGCTGCCTCACACTCCTACACAGCTGGAATTTATCATTATATTCCCCAAAAAAAAACCTCCCATAAAAACCAAATCTTTCATGTCACCCGCTTGTCCATTTCATGATCAGGCTTTTTTTCCTTTTAATAATCTTTCATTCTCGCCATCTGGAGTTGGTACCTGAGAGATGGCGGGATCTTTCATATCTTCCTCCGGGTTGGTAAAGATCGGATGAATTTCTCGGGGATTGAAATTAATTAATGCGGGGGATGCAGTTTTTCTTTCATTACAGGTTCCCACGTCTCGGAATTTTTAACGAGCAGAAGAGAATTATGTTCGGAATCCGAGCGGCTCAGCCAGACTTGGGCCCTCTGACTTCCCGAGAGGAAGGTAAATGAGTTCTTTCCCGCCCTGTCAGAAAACAGATGGCCGCTTGCTTCTCGCAAAAGGGCCTTCCCTTTTCTCTCCACTCAGGAGTCGGTGTGCTTTTTCTAAACTGCCTGTGCTCTGCGCTCTGTGCTCTGGACCTCCACTAAGAAAGAGACTTAGACTGTTCACCATGACCGAGATGGGGACGAGCCCTGGAAGTATGGAGATCGGTGGGCAGGTGGGTCAGTTGGACAGGGGGCTCTAGCCACAGACTGCTGGGCAGACGACAAGTGTGATGGGTGGCGAAGGAGTCTCAGAATGAGCTTGTGTTGCAGGAGGTATTCCGGTCCCGGGCTCACAAAGGCCTGATTCTGCTCCCCAACAACCAGGAGCTAAACACCAGACACCCCGGGGCTGCCGAGGATGCGCCAGAGAACCCAGACCCGCAGCCTAGGTACCCGTCAGTGGACGAGTGGATCAGAAAACGATGGTACATCTACACAATGGAATTCTATGCTGCCATCAAAAAGAAGGAATTCTTACCACTTGCAGCAGCCTGGATGGAACTGGAAAGCATTATGTTAAGTGAAATAAGCCAGTGAAAGAAAAATACCACATGATCTCACTCATTTATGGATGATAAAGGATATTATAAATGGATGAACAAAAAGATAGATATAGAGGCAGTAAAGCATCAAACAGCCTGTCAAACTACGTGGGAAGGTTAGGGAGAGGTGGGGTAGATAAGAGAGCAACCGAAGGACTTATATGCATGCCTATAAGCATAACCAATGGCCAAGACTGGTCTGGCTCAGTGGATAGAGCGTCAGCCTGCAGACTGAAGGGTCCCAGGTTCGATTCCGGTCAAGGGCAAATACCTTGGTTGTGGGCACATCCCCTGTGGGGAGTGTGCAGGAGGCAGCTGATCAATGTTTCTCCCTTATCAATGTTTCTAGCTTTCTATCCCTCACCCTTCCTCTCTGTGAAAAATCAATAAAATGTATTTAAAAATAAAATAAGCATAACCAATGAACACCAGACACTGGGGGGTTAGGGTGTGCATGGGAGAGACTGGGGGGCAATGGGAAGATATGTATACATGTAATACATTAATTTAAAAAAAAATTTTTTTAAAGACCCACAGACAGGCAGGGCGAGCTCAGAGCTCAGGATGGAGTGGCCGTCCAGCTGCCGACGCCCTGACCCCTGTGCCTCGGCTTACCTGCTCTCCCCTCCTGGCGGTGCCTTCAGACAGCAGCAGCTCTTCCCCGGCGGGAGGGAGAAGGCCCGGCGTGTGCCCGGGCCGCATGCAGGCTCTCGGAGCCGCTCCTGCACCGGCTGGCCGGCTGCCTTCCCTCGGAGCCTCCGCAGGGAAGCCGCCCTGGGCTCCATCCTGACTCACCGCCAGCCAGGTGCTCCGGCCTCATGGGGACCTGGGCAGGCGGTGACTGACAGGGACGTCGTGGGACGAAGCAGCGGGAGAGGCAGGAAGGCGCCACGCTGCGCTGGAAGGAGCTGCCCTGACGCTGGGTGTCCGGCTGGAGCCCCAAGTCCTTTCCTTTGCGGTTAAACCCTGTCGCGTTTGATCCGCTCCCACCCAGACTTCTCCTTAACAAAAGGATGTTTTCCAAGCCCCGGCCGGTGGCCAGTGGACAGCAGTGCAAGCAGAGACCCCTCGGTGGGCGCCTGGGCCTGGACCCCCCATCCCTTCCGTCCTCTGCTCCCTGTTCGGTCCCTCCCCGCCTGCCTTCCCCGCTCTGTCCTTCCGGTTCCCCGCCCGGGGGGAGTTCGCTTCGGGGGCCTCCTTCCTGCTTCATTTCCTCGATGTTTTCTCATCGCTTCCGGCCGCTCTCTCCCTCACGCAGTGACCCTCTGTGTGTGTGTGTGTGTTGCCTCCTCCGTTTCTTCCCTCCCTGCCTCTCCTTTTCCCTCTTCCTTCTGTCTTCCTGCCGCTTCTCCGTCTTCATGTGGAGAGGATCCACAGTCCCACCGCCGGAGTGAGTCCAAACGGTAGCACCTGGTCCCACACCGACACCGACGCATCGGAACAGGTGCCAGCCATCGAGCTAAGCAGGAATCCGGACGGTTCCCAACTCTGCACGCACCAGTGGGCCGTGGGAGGGTGGAGACAGGCTGGGAGGTCAGTGCGTGAGAGCCTCAGAAGGCAGTGGCTGGTGACTGTCACACTAGCCTTCATAACGACTTCTATCTTTTAATGACCCACCGGAAAAACAGCCCTCACATCGGGGGCCTGGGCTGGTCCCATCTGCCAGGCCTCGGTGGTGCAGGGAGCTGGCTGGCACAGGCACGCACAGCACAGCCTGTTGCATGTAAACTGTGTTACCAAACGGCGTCAGACAGGGCCACGGTGTGACCAGGAAGGGTGACGGCAAAAACAGGTCCACTCCGTAATCATGGCTGAGACACACACAACAGGAACACTGTCCAAAGCACAAAAATGGTCAAACCTCCCCCGATCCTGCTGTTGAATGGTCCTCTTCTTTACCAATGACAGCTCCAGCTGGGTTCATTTGTCCCGCCTTCTAGAGAAGACATGGTAAGATACCCAATCATGGAATTCCCCCCACCCCCCTTGCTGGAAACCAAACATCGTCTCACTCATAGGAAGACGTGGACAGGAGACCAGAAGGCCGGTCCCCCTTAATTGCTCTGAAAGGTCAGAGTTAATCGCTCACTGTTTAGTGGAAACACTGTAAGCTGATGAAGCAGCCTCTACCTGTTTGTCTCATGTGAATTTCTGTTCTTGGAATTTCCTGCCTAAAGGTCATGGGTGTATCCCACAGTCTTAATAAAAGGAATAGCAAGGCCAAAGGAAGGCTCCCGCCTGGCCCCCCAATATTCCCATATTAATACTTTTCTAATCTCTCTTTTCATTTGTGTGCGGCCTCCTCCAGAACCTGAACCACGAGGGACATGAAAGAGGTTCCCCTACCCACCCCACTTCCTCAAAGTATCCAACCTCGATTTCCTGAACCCTCCCCAAATCATCAAACACAAACCCAAATCCTATAGTAGCTTCTTTCTGACACCCTTTAATGAAGTCTCCCCACGGTTCCCCATGCTGTGTGCAGCCCTCATGACAATAAGCAACAAAACCCACTCGTCCGACCACAGATATGTTCCTGGAGGTCATTGACCAGATGCATTTGCGTCCTGCCCCAAGCCTTGAGGTCCCCTTGAGGAGGGGGTTCCAGGGAGGACTGCCAATTAAGTTACCCGGTGAGGAAGAGAAAGGGGGACCTATTCCTCACCCTGTCCCCCTGCTAGCTGGAAATTCTGGAAAATTCCCTAGAGAAGAGCATAACAGAGAGGGGAGTCTCCAGGGATCAGAACAACATGGTGGCTTCCCAATCTAGCAGGTGACCTTCTGACCTCCTGGCTGGGAAGACCTGCTTCAAGGTGTGAGGGAAGAAAGGGCTCAGTTTGGTATAGATCAGCGGTCGGCAAACTCATTAGTCAACAGAGCGGCAAACCGCGGCTCACGAGCCGCCTGTGGCTCGAGAGCCGCAGTTTGCCGACCACTGGTATAGATGAATCCTTTTGCCTGCTTAATGGTGGAGCCCCACTTGGGACAGCTCTCTAGCCATCCCAGAACAGTGATTCTCAACCTTTCTAATGCCGCGACCCTTTAATACAGTCCTCATGTTGTGGTGACCCCCAACCACAAAATTATTTTTGTTGCTACTTCATAACTGTAATTTTGCTACCATTAATGAATCAAAATGTAAATATCTGTGTTTTCTGATGGTCTTAGGCGACCCTGCTAGAGGTTCTCAATCTGTGGGTATAGAGAGAACTGCTGCTATAGAGCCTAAGACCATCAGAAAACACAGATATTTACATTAAGATTCATTAACAGCAGCAAAATTTCAGTTATGAAGTAACAACGAAAATAATTTTACAGCCGAAACCAGTTTGGCTCAGTGGATAGAGCATCTGCCTGGGGACTGAAGGGTTCGATTCCAGTCAAGGGCATTTACCTTGGTTTCGGGCACATCCCCAGTAGGGTGTGTGTGGGAGGCGGCTGATCAATGTCTCTCTCTCATCAATGTTTCTGGCTTTCTATCTCCCTTCCTCTCTGTGAAAAATCAATAAAATATATTTTTAAAAATAATAATAATAATTTTACGGTTGGGGGGTCACCACAACATGAGGAACTGAATTAAAGGGTCGCGGCATTGAAAGGTGAAGAACCACTACTCTAGAGTACCTGTTGCTCCCTCCCCTACCTCAGCCCACTTCCACTCCAGGACTGGTCCTACCTCCTCCGTAGCACTAAGTTCTCAGTTTGGTTCAGGGGCACTATTTACTTTGTCAATATTGCTCCCAACTAATGCGAAGGCAAGAGCTTAGAGCCAACAGAAAGCTTTATAACCCACCCTAGCTGGTTTGGCTCAGTGGATTGAGTGTCAATCTGCGGACTGAAAGGTCCCAGGTTCGATTCCGGTCAAGGGCATGTACCTTGGTTGCAGGCACATCCCCAGTAGGAGGTGTGCAGGAGGCAGCTGATTGATGTTTCTCTCCCATCGATGTTTATAACTCTTTATCCCTCTCCCTTCCTCTCTGTAAAAAAATCAATAAAATGTATTTTAAAAAAAACAAAACACTATGGTAAAGGCCCAGGACAGCAACACAGAGCCCAGACAATTCACAGCAGGGTGGCAGATCATTCTGGATGGATGGACGGATAGATGGATGGATGGATAGATGGATAGATAGATAGATGGATGGATGGATGGATGGATGGATAGATGGATGGATTCAAGGCTCTCTGATGAGTGATAAGAAACCTGAAAATTAAGACCACTCTCATTCAAATGCTCCTCATTTTCTTTCCCTTTAGCTTTGGCTAGAATAAAGAAGTCATAAAATCAATCCAATGCCAAGGCTAACATCATGATCAGCAATACCCGTATACAAATCTTCCTGAGAATTAGGTTTTAATTTCCCCTTACAGCTACACCCAGCTAATTCCCGGGGACAAATCTGGTTAAGCCCGTGTGTGATTGATTTTTGCTCCTACAGAAAGTTGACACTTGATTCATTAAACTACTCTCTTTAATGCGTTTCTAAATCATCGCTTTCCACTCGGACCCCGTCTCATTTTTTTCATTTGCGTTTCAGCTGGAATCGCTTCCATAATGGATTCTTTTTTTTTCCCTCTGACACGAGAGGTTAAAACCTCCCCCTGCTGAACATTCAGGAGGGAAATCTGGGTCCTTTCATGTCAGGCTGTTTATCATATCGAGCAAATACTCAAATCCATTTCTCCTGGAAAAGGTTTGTCTTCCTATGACAGGCATATAAAAAAGGTTTAATTACAGTTCTCTATTCATGGCAGCCACTCTGCCAGAAGATAAAAAGGAATTCATTTTCTGAATTTTCCTTGAATGTCAGCTATCTGGCTTCTTCTATTATCAGAGTTCTTAACTCAGGAAGAATAGAGAGGAGGAAGAATTCAGAGCGAGTGTACAATATCGGGCTCCGTTTTTTGACGACCATGAATATTGGAAATCACCCCCCAAAAAAAATCTGAATGTAAATGAAAGTGGTGCATAAAGGCAGAAAAAGTCTCTATCGGCGTTTAATGGCAGGCAGTCGCTGAATGTACTTGAAACCTGCCATGCTGTCTGCCTGGCTCCCCAAATCTGGAAAATCACCCCAGCATCATCTGTTAATTCTGGTCTGATGTGTCCGTTATGTTATAGACACGGCTTCCTGGGTTCGGGTGTGCAGGCACAGCGCCACGGGACCTGGTGAAAAGGCAGATTGGTGTTCAGCATGTCTAGGGTGGGCCTGGGACTCTGCATTTCTGATACACCCCTAGGTGAAGTGGATGCCATAGGTCAGATGGCAGGGTCTGGAGCTACTAGGTGTACTGGTCAATAGTGTGGATCAGCCGAAACCGGTTTGGCTCAGTGGATAGAGCGTCGGTCTGCGAACTGAAAGGTCCCAGGTTCCATTTTGGTCAAGGGCATGTACCTTGGTTGCGGGCACATCTCCAGTTGGGAGTGTGCAAGAGGCAGCTGATCAATGTTTCTAACTCTCTATCCAGCTTCCCTTCCTCTCTGTGAAAAATCAATAAAATATATTTTTTAAATAATAATGCAGATAATTATTAACCTGTTAATAATGTGGATTAATTATTGCAGATTAATCATTAACCAGTTAATAATGTAGATTAACCATTAACCGGATTAATAGTTTGGATTAACTATTGACGGGTTAATAATGTGGATTTTGTAATCAAAGAAAACACGATCATTTCAAGAGAACCATCAAAAGTGCTTTATTCAAAGCAATGTCCATCGCTAGCACTTTTCTTCAAAATAAATGAATTAAAACTTCCCACAAATGCTCTTTTTTGGGCGTGAAATTTGACATTTTTATGCACAAAAATATCTACAACGTGAACACCTTCAGAAAACTTGACCTATGACGTTTTTAAGCTTGTTGTCAATACAACAAAATAGCATACATGTCAAGTCGCATAAATATCCACACATCTGTAACCCCCACCTATTGAAAAAAAAATCCGCATTCCTAACGGGTACACCTAGGAAAAGGCCAAGGCAGTGTGTTCCAGGCCTGAACGGAAGTGTTAGCTGCCCCTCGTCCTGGAGATCTGTCTGAATAATCACCTCAGACTCCCTGAGAGCCGGGGTCTCCACTCCCTGCTGGTGTCTGCGCCTGTCTGATGGGCTGCTGGACAGCCCCTGGCTGACCCTGACCCCGGCCAGCCCAGAGTCATGTCCGAGGCCTTTGGAGAAAGCTGCGGCCAGAAGCCAGAGATGCTGGGTGCAGCGGGACTCGGGGAGGCGCAGAGACCTGGCAGGGTGACGGAGGGGCGCGCACCATGGCATCAAGCATAGCTGCGCCTCTGCACGGAGGCCAGGAGGTTGGGGCACAAAATAATCTGTACAGGGACCGGGCACCATGGCACCATTAGGGTTTGCAGCTTGGGAAATGCCAGGAGATAGCATGGTGGCAGCAATGAGGTGGTGCTCTCCAACCCCAGGCACTGGCCAGAGGGTCCCTGGTGAAAACACTGCCCAGGAGCTCCCACATCACTGGGTGACACTGGGGCTGGAGGCCATTCATTGCACAGCTGGTGGCATGAGCAGAGGCTCTGAGTGCTGCCCCTGGGTGACACCTGCGATGAGAGAAACCCCACATTTTTGCGTGATCTGAGCAGACTCCTAACCAGTTACAGGAGGCCCCGAGGTTAGTTAGCCTTTATGGAAACTGGCACATGTTCCTTGCTAGTGTTTTTACGTCACTCTGGGGGCATTTGTGCCAGCTCAAGCTGGGTTCATCCCCAGCACCACTTCAGGTCCATTAACTATGCGACCCTTCCCGCGCTTTCCTCTCCTGTGAAATGGAATGCAACAATGCCACCCAAATGGAGTTGTTGAGAAAGTGAGAAAACAGCTAAAACCGGTTTGGCTCAGTGGATAGAGCGTCGGCCTGCGGACCGAAAGTTCCCAGGTTCGATTCCGGTCAAGGGCATGTACCTTGGTTTGTAGGCACATCCCCAGTAGGAGGCGTGCAGGAGGCGGCTGATCTATGTCTCTCTATCATTGATGTTTCTAACTCTCAATCACTCTTCCTTCCTCTCACTAAAAAATCAATAAAATATATTTTAATTAAAACATAAATACATAATAAAAAGAAGGTCAAGGAAAACAGAAAAGAAAAATCATGAAGGAGTTTTGTTCTTTGAATACCGTACTAAACCCACTGAGAACAGAGACTGTGCTTTCTTTTCCACTGTTTCTTCCTTATAACATCTCTCAGTGGGCTTTTCAATATATGACATACATTTTTGTTACAGCTATTCAACTGCAACTTCGAAGGAGAGGGAATTAATAAAGTAGCTTCCTCCTTCTTCCTGGTGGCTTTCGGGCTTTACAAAAGGAAACCTTGTCGTTGCTGAGTGCACCCTGAAAACTCATTTTGTTCCTTTGACTTCAGTTTTAATTAACTGTGCATATGGCTGCTCAATCATTAGGTCGTATGGCCCAGCTGGGGATGGAGCTTCTTGGCATCTGGACTGAGTTCGCGTGTGCCTTTGGGATTTGGTTCTGTGACAAGAGGTTGTGAAGGAGAAATTTCGGGAAAGGTTACACACTCAGGTGCCAGCAGCAATCCACTGGCTCCTCCAGAGCGAGACCACAAGAACCAACAGCCACAAAGAAAGGTCCTGAGGTAGCAAATCAAACCCACTTGGCAGTAGAGGTTGACCAAGGACCAGTCAGCCCCCTGGAGGGCTAGACGGGGGCTAATGTGGAGGTTTTAAGACTCGGCAGTTTTCAAAAAAGGAATCCAAAGACATGGCATTGAACCCAATAGCAGAGAATGCCCAATAACCGGAAAATACCACTCCCCAGAGATGCAAGTCACCCTGACAACCACTATTGTCTACACTACCACTAAATCACATTTTTTAAATGCCAAGCTCAAAAATAACACTTAGTGGCAAACAGGTTTGTAATCTTGGTAGGCCACAGGGATTGCTGCCTTCCAGAAAAGAGGTTTCCATTCTGGAAACTGAGTGTTTCCATGAACTTATTTAAACTAGAGGCCTGGTGCACAAAAACTGTGCACAGATAGGTCCCCAGGTCTGGCCGGCAATCAGGGCTGATAGGGTCTTCCCTCCCTGGCTGCCAGCTGCCTTCCTTCAGTCTGTGCCATCCCCTGGTGGTCAGCACACATCATAATGAGTGATCGAACTCCCCATCTCCTGGTCAAACTCCCAAGGGGACACTTTGCATATTAGCCTTTTTTATATACGTATATAGATTGTACTCTGAAGTTGTGTTTAACAAGGCCAACAAGTTTGATTATGTGAGTTGAAAAAAAAAAATCCACTAGTCCATTTTTGGTATTGTGTTGACAAATAGACTGTATATTTACTCAATTTTCAACTGGCTGCTAAAACACCTGAAATACAGATGCCACTCCAGAACATACCTAAGAAATGGGAAACAGGAAAACTTTTAAGTAAAATTGACAAAAGCTTCTAGCATCCTAGTTATCAATTACTGTCAAGTTTTGTTTGATTCTTTATGGAGACCAGTGATGCTTCACCAATGGCTACCAACTCAGCCCTTTCCCCTTTCAATGAAAATATTTGTATGAACTCTCTTACATTCAAAAGTTTTACAATATAAATGCCCCATCAGATGGCTCCAGGGGCCAGACAAACATTTTCTTAATAGCGGAAGTGCAGTGGTAACTAATGTCCCCTTTACTATATGTTGATCATAAAAAGTTACTAATCTGGGGGCCCCCTTAAAACACCAAAAATATTTTTTAAATCGTTAGCATTTACTAAGCAACAGTGTTAATAGTATACATTGAATTATTCATTACTTGCATTCTAGATGCTTCAAGTAATTGAAGTGGTGTAGATGACAGATACATATACTTTCAATCATTGAAATAAGGATAAAGTATGTGCTTGAGAGAATCAAGATTATTATACCAGAGAACTCCACACCAAGAGGGCTTACTATCATTGAGTCTTTAATTTTGCATTAGATTTTTCTTTTTAAATATGATTTTTATTCACTTTTTTAAGAGAGAGAGGGAAAAGGAGAGGAAGAAGTGAGAAAGAGACAGAAATACCCATGAGAGAGAAACATTGATCAGCTGTCTCCTGCACATTCCCCATCAGGGATTGAGCCTGCAACCCAGGCATGCGCCCTGACCAGAAATCAAACCAAGAACCTCTTGCTGCATGGATCAACGCTCAACCACTAAGTTACACAGGCTGGGCTGCTTTAGATGTTTCTAGCAGAAAATACGAAATGTGATTAATTATACATTCCCACTCATTAAAGCAGAGACAATGTTTTTTCCTTGACACTACAGTCTGGGAGGAAATTATTGCATGAATCCTTCTATAAAGAATATTAAACAACATAATAGGCAATTTATAAAGCAGTTTTAAAAATGCCAGTATGTTCTTCATGTGAACATTTCTCATATTATACCATAACTCTATGAAGACATTTCTGCAAAGAAGTAAACTAATGTAGTCCAGGTATGTGGTTTTCTGAGGCTGTCATTTGATGCAAAGATAGAAACTAGAAACTATCCATTTTCAGTTCTAAATTAGAAAGGCAGTTTGATTACCTTCTTCAAATATAAAATATCACGGCTGTGCTTTTGAGACACAACTCAACACTGAGCTCTCCTGAGTGCATGTATAGTTCTTTTCATGCCTGAAACGGGACCCAGGTGCTTTCAGTCACAGAAACCCAGGTAGCAAGGTGCCTTTTGCTTGTGAAAATCAAGGAGCAGCCGAAACAGCTTTGGCTCAGTGGATAGAGCGTTGGCCTGCGGACTGAAGGGTCCCAGGTTCCATTCCAGTCAAAGACATGTACCTTGGTTGTGGGCACGTCCCCAGTAGGGGGTGTGCAAGAAGCAGCTGATCCATGCTTCTCTTTGATCGATGTTTCTAGCTCTCTATCCTTTTCCCTTCCTCTCTGTAAAAAAATAAAGAAAGAAAGAAAATATATTTAAAAAATAAATAAATAAGAAAATCAAGAAGCAACATAGTGGATCTCAATCATGGTACCTGCCCTGTCCACAGTCCTTGTAGAACATCTTTGCTAAAGGAGTTTTACTACGTGTATCTGGCCAAACCTAACGGGACTAAGGCATTAAAAAGATCAGGGCAGTTAACTGTGGCCACTGCAGTTGAAAGATCATGATGTGGACAAAGCCAAGATTCATGCTACTCCATGCATAAAACAAAGATTTTAAAAAAAATAGAAAGCCAAGAGAAGCGGAAGATATGAGGCCTAGAAGTGCAAGTGTATGGAGATAAAGATGAGAAAGCTGAGCAGAGAGGTTCAAGGAGCAGGTTTGCGAGGAAGAGCTATTGCAGTGGTCAGCAAACTGCAGCTCGGGAGCCGCAGTTTGCTGTTCTGTTGACTAATGAGTTTGCCGACCACTGACCTAGACTCTCAATTCCAATAATTACAGGCTGTAGTTGTTCCTTGTGATTAAGCCCCTATTGCACATCGATTCCGAAGCTCTAGAATTTGGATTCTTCCACCTACATCTAGTTTATGGATCCTGGTCTTTCCTGTCTGGTTCTCGCCTTTTTTCTAGTGTCCTTTGGGCATGTTCCCTTCAAATAAATGCTGACGTACCTGAGGCTATATTCTAAGTCACTGTTTCTGCACCCACAGAGGAGAAGTTAAAACATGTTGCTTTATCTGTGGAGAGAAACTTTCACCTCTGCAACATATTACTACTTGCAGGGGTTCATTGTGCTGGAGGCAAATGGTCCTCAGGAAGCATCTTCTTAGTTGTCTGGACAAATTGAAGTCAGCTGAAGTCCCCAGATTTTACCAGGAGGTACAAGACAAACCACTTTGACCTGAGAGCAAGAATTACAGTGTTCTGCCTCTCTGTGTGTGTATGTGTGTGTGTGAGAGAGAGAGAGAGAGACAGAGAGACAGAGAGACAGAGAGACAGAGGAGGTGGGGGAAGCTAGCACACTTCCCTGGACTATCTGATTTTAAGCAGCATTAATTCCTAGCCAGGGCCAGTTGGAATGGTTCACTAACCCAAGACATTTTGTAGTGTAGTTCATTGGAATATTGAAAAATATCAACTCAAAATAACAAATTTGATCTGGTAGAACTAGTGGAGGAAATAAAGTTGACTAAAGACTCATGTTCTGGGAACAGACAGCCTGGGTTTGAACCCTGGTCCCCAAATCTACTAGATGTAGAGCTTTGGATAAGTACCAGTGCTTGGTTTCCTCATCTGTAGGATGGGGTCCTTGTGGTGCCTCCCTCATGGAGTGGTTACAAGTTTTAACTCCATGGAGATGTCTGAGCACAGTGCCTGACACATAGTAGATACTCACTTAATGTGAGCACTATGACTATCCCTGCTTTGGGGACCTTTTTGGTTTTTACAGTCACTTGATTTATCAGCCACTGTCCTCAGTAGTGACCTTTGGGAGAGTTGCAAAGGAATAGAATCAAAAGCAAAGCATATTTAGGGACGGTGGTTATATGGCTACAGTTACATGAGGATATTGGGGATCAAATGCACGATTTTGAAGAACTAAAGTCCCAAGAGGATGGTTAAGGATGACGAAGCTATCTGTAATAATAAAAGCATAATATGCTAATTAGACCAGACGTCCTTCCGGACGAAGCAGGGGCTGGGAGGGAAGCCAGGGTCCTGGGTGCCAGCGGGAAGCTGGTGCCAACAGCCGGGAGAAGGAAGGCCTCCTCTTGCAGGAATTTTGTGCGTTGGGCCTCTAGTTTGATGATAATGAAGATTCAAATGTCCATTCAAAAGTCTGCATCCTATAGAAAAATACCTATTTTAAAAGTAAAACTAAGAAAATTTTTATTGATTTTTTTTTTTTTACAGAGAGGAAGGGAGAGGGACAGAGAGCTAGAAACATCAATCAGCTGCCTCCTGCACACCCCACACAACTGGAAATGTACCAGCAACCAAGGTACATGCCCTTGACCAGAATCGAACCTGGGACCTTTCAGTCCGAAGGCCAATGCTCTATCCACTGAGCCAAACCGGTCTTGGCTTAAGACAATTCTTAAGACTCTATCTGTCCTTTTACTAATTTTACACTCACTAGGATTGCAGCTAGCTTCTTTTTTATATCCATGTGTGTGTGTGTTTTATTGATTTTTTTTTTTACAGAGAGGAAGGGAGAGAGATAGAGAGTTAGAAACATCGATAAGAGAGAAACATCGATCAGCTGCCTCCTGCACAACCCCTCCTGGGGATATGCCCACAACCAAGGTACATGCCCTTTACTGGAATTGAATGCAGGACCCTTCAGTCGACAGGCCAATGCCCTATCCACTGAGCCAAACCGGCTAGGGCACGGCTAGCTTCTTATAAGCTTGCTTCAATGGAATTCCTTAAATCCCCCAAATAAAGTCCCCAGTCTGAACACCTGTAGCTGACACTGTCCGAAGTTTTCCCTGAGCCACAGACGGCCGCCTGCAGGTTCTGCTTCTCTGTGCCTGCAGGCTTTAACACACACACAGGGCGCTCTGCTTCAGCTGGCAGAGGGAGGTGCGAGAAAGAAACAGCCTTGGGAACAGCCCTCAACCAAAGGCCACTGGGAGTCAGGGGACCGGTACCCGCACCCCTCCCTCTTCAGACAGAACGACTCAAAGGCAACTGTTTATCCCACCTCGCAGAGTTTCCCTGAAGAACTAAGCCCGGTCACCCACCGCGGTGGCCGGATGAATAACACACCCTTATTGGTGTCTTTTCTTCTCAGTATTCCTTCTTCCCCTCCTCCCACTTCTCAAATAAACAGACGTGCCCTTGAACCTTTGTCTCAAGACAGGTCTGTCTCTGGGGAGAACCCAGAGGAAGGCAGCATCTCTGCAGAACTGTTTTCCTTCTGAAGAAACAGGAAGTGTCCAAGAGAAGCAGTGGAAGCTTCCTGCCTGCCCCTTCTTCCCCGTAGAAAACTGCAGGCAAGATGTCTGTTAAGGCCCTGAGCCTAGGAGCTGGAAGCCCCGGGGGCTCTATGATGAAAAGCACCCATGCGCCTCTTTTTTCCTGGGTCCTAAGGGGGTTGTGGAAGAGGGGGAAGTGGGGAGACAGACAGGACTCAGTGGTTGCTTTTCATCTTCACTCTCCAGCACAAAGTGGCCGCGTCGCCTCTGTCAAGGTATCGTTCTCCCCTGGTGAGGACTGCCAGGCAATTAGGTGCTTGCCCTCCCCAAATTTCAGCAGAAGTACGGGAGTTTTTATTTTTAACAGGGCAGGAAGGCGTTGCCATGGTAACACAAGGAACTCCCAAGAGCAACTTGATTGATTGATGATAGCGCGGTGAAGGGAGCATTGGCATAAAAGATGATGAAAAGAACCATCCAGTTTTATCACCTTGAGCGGAGTTTACAGACCTTGGTTATTAGACGCTAATACGATGTGGTATTTGTTGACCTTTATGCAAAAAAAGGAAACAAAATAATAAAGAAACTCATGAATTGACGTTCAGGGCAGTGAGCTGGCCTCGTGAATTTAAGAGACGTGGTCCACGCAGGTAGAAGAACAATGTTTGCTTAGCAGGCTGTGCAGAGCCTCCTGGCGATGATGGGGAGCATTCTGCTACTCCCCACCCCACGTATATTTCACTTTCAACCATCCCCTCCTTTCAGGTCATGGGAAAAACATATTTGAAATGAGCCTCTACATATGGTAAATCCAGTGCAGACATTGTTCTTGGCGCAAAGAAGATGAGGGAGATGCCAGCAGGGAAGAAGGAGGATGTTTCACAGACTTGGTTTCCATCCACAGTTTCCATCCGACAGAGAGGGGGTGGAGAAAGTGCTTCTGGAAGTGCAGGGAGAACATTCTAGAGCAACAATGTGCAAAGTGGTCCAGATCCTCCTGTAGATGGATCCTTGAGAACCTTTCAGGGGGCCATCACTCACGATCCTCCTAAGACATTATTTACCTTTTAAACTCTCTTTTAAGAAGATACATTGGAGTTTTCTACCGGCTGCACAATATATGACATCACAACAGTGTGAATGCCAAAGCTGCTATCTTCTGTTAGATACATGCTATGTTTGTATAAGAGCAGGGGGTATATGGAAAATCTCTGTTCCTTACCTTCCATTGTACTGTGAATTTAAAACTGCTCTAAAAATGCATTAAAATTCTATCTAACAAAAAAGTGATATGCAAATTGACCATCACTCTAACACAGAAGATGGACACCCCCATGTGATCAAAGATGGCTGCCCCCATGTGGAAACAAGATGGCCGCCACAAGATGGCCAGCAAGGGAGGGCAATTGTGGGCAATCAGGCCTGCAGGGGAGGGCAATTGGTGGTGACTAGACCAGCAGGGGAGGGCAGTTAAGGGTGACCAGGCTTTGGTTCCCACTGGATCTATTGGAAATGCTCATCTTTTGCCTCTACAAACCGGAAGTACAGGCCACTTCCGTAGACAGCCACTTTTCTTTGGCTCTGTCATCAGACTAGTTAGCCACCATGGTCTTCCAGCATTTAGGAGTTTCTAGGTGGGTCTGACACCACAGTCTCCAGACCTATCATGCCCTTCCCTACAAGTCTTGTCTTCTAAAAAGGCAATATCATTGGTTGCTTTAACAGTGCTTTATAAGGAATGTGTCCAAGGCCATATCAATTATTTATTGCTGTGTAACAAATCACTGTGGTTGGTAAAACAACCATTCACTACAAGCTCACAAATCTATAGGTCAACTGGGTGACTCTACTTATCTAGACTAGGCTTAGCTGATCTCAGCTGGTCACGTATATATATTTTCAGCCAATTGTCAGTCAGCTGGAGGCTGGCTGGTCTATGACATTCCCCCTCGTGAACAGCAGTTGGCTGATTCTTAAATGGACCAATGGGAGGGCAATGGGCAGGGGAGGGCAGGGAAGGGCAGTTGGGGGCAACCAAACCAGTAGGGGAGGGGAGTTAGGAGAGACTGTCCTCCCCTGTTGGCCTGGTTGCCCCCCAACTGCCCTCCCCTATGTTTCTCGTGGTTTGACAGGCTAGCCTGAACTTGTTCACATGATTCCAAGAGAAAGTAGAGAGATGTGCAAGGGCTGAGGAAGTCTAAGCTCAGAACTGTTTCACTGGAGGTCCTGCCACATTGTATAGAGGCCAAAGAATCACATGACTTGACTGAAAGGGCAGGTTGTGATTGAGACTTGATCTGTTGATGGGAGTAGCTGCGTGTTCAAGCTGCAAAATGTATGGAAATAGGGAGAAGGTTGAAAGATTGGGGACATTTTTGCAATCAGTCTACCACATGGGAAATTCTCTATGGTGGTCTTTCTATAGGCTCTAGCTCATGTGGGTCCCCATGAGCGCTATTTCTATTAGTTTAGCCTAATATGGATATTAACTTGAATGTTTGACTGAACAATTTTTTTTTCATTGTTCCTTGTGCTGTAAGCCACCTGAACTCATAGACATTTTTCACTCCTACTTCAGAACATTTTATAATGTAGGGTACGGGAAACCTTTACCATCTTATGTGCATTAGCTGAGGCCCTCAAATTAAACTGATAAAAGGCAGAATAACAGAAAAAAAAGCATGCATAGTTTATGAATGTTATTTTTTTCAACTTTACATGTATGCGAGGGTCATAGAAAGAAAGTGAATACCTCAAAGTAGCAGTTAGACTTGGAAGCTTAGATTCAATTTTAACAAAGAGTGTTAAGTTGCAGAGAAGTGGGTAGACAAAGGAAGGGGGTTTGTGCTCTTAGGGAGAATAAATTGTGGGAAGATAAATATATGGGAGAATAATGGTAGGTAAGGGTTTTTGAGTAAGGATTGTTATGCAGCATCAGGTTGGTGCCCTCTCCAGTGACAAGAGTTTTCTAGAACGGTTAAGAATCCTTCTACTCCTCTTGATATGTAGAAAGGAGGCACCTTTAAGAATGGAAATTTATGTTACCTTTACAATAGGGAATTGTATGCCCTGCTTTCAGACACAAAGGAGGAGGACAGAGCTTCTTCTGTGTCTGCTGTCCCTTCATTGCCTCCAGCTCAAAATAATCCTCATGCTAACGTGGTCTATTTTGGGGTGCCATATTCTGATCCCCTTCACATATATCCCTGTTAAATTTCACCTTGTTTGTTCAGGCCCCTGTCTTCATCCCCCTAGAAATCTCTGGGTTTCTTGGTTGAGAAGCCTGAGAACATAGTCCCGGCTGTTTCCTATCCCAGAGTCCAGA
Organism: Lasiurus borealis; assembly: GCA_004026805.1. Lineage (NCBI taxonomy): Eukaryota > Metazoa > Chordata > Mammalia > Chiroptera > Vespertilionidae > Lasiurus > Lasiurus borealis. The sequence continues at coordinate 48,823 of PVJN01003887.1, forward strand.
AAGTCTGGGTTCAATCAAACCTGAAAGTTCTGGGCCAAGCCAGCAGCTCACTCCACACTGAAGAGGCCCCTCTGACCCGATGCAGCTCCAAGAGGAAAGGATGAGGAGCTGCGGTCTCTGGGGTCCATGGGAGGAGAATGATGGCTCCTGTTAGAAAAACTGTCCTTATCCAGAGCAAGCCTGTGAGAGCCAGTGCAGATGTGTGGGGTGAGTCCACCCAGCGGTCCCCTGTGGGTGTAGGCCTCAAACTACTCAAAAAGAAAGCAATGCAAGAAGAAAGAAAGGAAATCAAAAAGAGTGGAAACAGTGAAGGGATAAATCAAAAGGAAAAATCCAGAAAAAGAAAGAGAATTTATCTAGTGGCAACATTTATTTTTACAAAAGAGAAAAGGGGATGATGAGATATGAAACAGAAAAAGAAGTGGGTGCATTTCCTGCCTACTCTTGAGAATGCAAAAGCTACTCTCTTATCTGGAAGAATGCTTTACCAGGCCCTGCTAATTCCGGTCCCAGCAGGTAGCGACTGGAAGGGGAAGGCTGTCTGATCAACTGAGTGAATGGGCAGTGTTAGGAGACTTCTGGGGAGCCACTGCCCTCTCTCTTCTGAGGGCACCAGCTACTGTTCTATCCCCACAAGAATGCATTCTGAGGACCAGTGGTCTCAGCCACACTAAACTGAAATTGCTCTTCACAGGGAGCCTTTGTACAGAGCTCTGAGGGACCTTAGGGATCTCGCTGTTGGATAAATATCAGACATAGCTTGACATCACATTAGTTCTTTTAAAGCCACATCTACCACTAATACTGAACGTACTTATCTTCTGAAATCCTCAATGTGTAACCCAACAATGTGTAATCCTAAATGTGTAATCCATCTATTTGTTGATAGATGGGATATAAAGTAAGAAGGAAAAAAAAAAGAGAAGTCAAGATGAATCAAAAGGATTTGGAGCTGGACAGCTAGAATGAAAGAGTGACCACTTAAGGAAGTGAGAAGACTACAGGAGGAGCAGATTTAGGAGAGAGAAACCAGAATTGTTCCGTTAGACATTAGGTTTAACTGCCAAGCGGATATGTGGAAAAGAATATACAGAAGCCTGAAGTTCAGAGAAGAAGCTCATTGTCACTGGGTCTGCAAAAATTGTTTTCTTTATTTTACTTCATTTTTTTACAACCACTACACAACTGCACAGCGCAGTTGCCTTTACGTTGTGGTTTTTGTGAATAGTGTCCCCTAGAATTAAGCAACGCACCAGATCCATATTTCTTTTATAGAATCGTGCAGGATTGGCTCACTAGATATGGTGCTGATGTGCTAATCTTGGATGACCCAAGTAGGATACGGGACAAACGGAGGAGTCTGGGCTACCGGAGGTCTACTGCCAACTCTTGGGTGTACCTGAGTCTGGGTGACAGCTCTCGCCCAACTGTGCTCTGACCGCAGTGCCACCTCAAGTTCACAGCAAGAGATGGTACAGGCATCTATTAACCTATGTGTCCCTGCAATTGGTACCCAGGACAGTCATCTACTGCCCTGAGGCTCCACTCCATGTGTCCCCCAGTCCTCAGAGCGGACAGGCCTATGTCCTCTGATGTCTTTCGGAGGCAGTTGCTCTACAGCATCCATGGACACTTCCAGCTAATGGCCTCTCTGATCTCAATCAGTGTAGCGACGGCATGCTCTCCCAAGTTGATCTCAAGTTATGTTGGATGGCGTGGGAGAAGGAGATGTTCTGGAGGGGGAGAGGAGGGGAGGTGATATCACCCTTTCTCATTCCACTCCTCTCCTCTCCTTCCTCCTGGATGGCAGAGTTTGGGTGGGTCAACACGGAAAGAAATCACATCCTAGGCGTGCAATGATTACATCCTCAAGTGTTCAAAAGAAGACTGTGTGCGTTCTATGTTCATTCAATAAGCTTCTGAATGGTAATTCAACGTGACCAGAAAAGAAAGGATCGTTCACATTTCCCAGCATGCTCTGGGTGATACTTGCATTTGTGATGATCAGCAATAAAGCATAGTAATGACCTTAGAGAGAGTCATTGGGTGCTAGTATTCACAGGCAGCATAATGTTGCTGCTTCATGAGTAGGATAACTAGGATTAATAACTCGTATGAAGGAAATGCAGAGGCAAGAAGATCGATACTATTTCAATACAAGCAGGTTACGAAGAGCCCTGGCAAATTAATTACAGCCTTGCTACCTTCTCTTATAATAGGAAATGTGCAATAAGCCAAAAGCATCACATTTGACAATAAAAAAACATAAAGAGATGGTTCCTGGGTCTGAACGGAAAGAGAAATGGTGCCTGGACACCATGAAGACTCTTCACTTCCACTGATGGGACAGTAAGTAAATACAGAACTTCTCTGTCTGTTTTCCTAAATCTTCATCAATAAATCATTGTACTTCACATGGGCCCATGAATTTGAAATATATTTTAATCAAAAATTTTACATAGACTTGCGCTGGCCATTGTTTTCAGTGGTTAGAGCATCGACATGTACACTGAAGGGTCATGGGTTTGATTCCTGGTCAAGGGCACATACCTAACTTGCAGGTTCAATCCTAGTCTCAGCTAGGGTGCTTGTGGGAGGCAACCAATCAATGTGTTTCTCTCACATAGATGTTTCTCTCTCTCTTTCCCTCCTCCCTCCATCCCTTCCTCCCACTTTCTTTCTCTTCCTTCCACTCTCTTTAAAAAAAAATCAATGGAAAGAATATTCTTGGGTGAAGATTAATAACAAAAAATTTACATAGAAGCACGCATACACACACACACACACACACACACACACACACAAGAGAAAGGATTGGACCTTGTGCTAAAGTGGAAGTACCCACATGTTCATAGTTGGAGCATAGACAGCTTATCTGCAGAGGATGACATGCAATTAGGTGGGCAGATATGGTGATGAAAACACAGAAGTCCTCCTCTAATTGCCTCTTCTCCTCGTGACATAGGTAGCAAACAGAGTAAGAACTGTGGAGGAGACTAGCAAACAGAGAAGAACTGTGGAGGAGACTAGAGAAGAGAGAAGATGTGAAATAGCTCACACGGGGAGCCGGAACGTAATGGACTAAGGAAATGCGCTGAGCCTGGCAGGCAGCTGTAAAGGCCCACAGGAGGTTAGTGGCCATGAATCGAACGGCGCTCCAGTCAGCATGAACTTGCACTTCTCTGCAGTCGTGCTCAGCTGAACACACACAGACTCAGCGGAGAGCTGGATTACAACAGGGTTTTGCCAAGGGAATATGATGGGAAGGAAAAAGAAAGGGAAGTGGTAGTATATGTGCAGGGTCATAGTCTAATGGCACCACCGAATCAAAGTAAGGTGAGGAGGGAGGTGAGGAACTGAGAGAGTGCTAAGATGGTGAAAAGTGGTACTCGTTGGGTTGTACACGGCAAGGGTGCTGGAGCAGTTTTGTCACTGGGAGATCAGAAGGAGTAAATTGCAAAAAAATAAATAAATAAATAAATAAAACAAAAACAGGAAAACTGGTATTGTGGATGCGGCATGGTTACTGGTAATGGTGAGGTCTTGTGGAGTCTGAGACAGCGTAGAAGACAAAATCAATGGAAGAGAGGAAGGCATATAACTGAGGGGTGAAGGTAATGGAATAGTTATCTGGATACTGAAAACCTCCGAGATTTAAAGCGAGTAGGGTTATTCCTGATAGAAACGTGACATTGCACGTGCTTCAGGGCATGAGGCACGGGGGGAGGTACGGCTGAAAGATGTCTGCAAAGGGAGAGAGAGGGGTTGCAATCGGACTGAGATTCCAAGCCAGGGTTCTCAGGGAGAAGACAAGGAGGATACTCTGGAGGTGGCACTGAGGCAGGAGGACATCAGAGCCATCTCTAGCCTCTGTGATATGGAAGGTATAAAAAAGAATGTAGCCGAAACCGGTTTGGCTCAGTGGATAGAGTGTCGGCCTGCTGACTCAAGGGTCCCAGGTCGGATTCCAGTCAAGGGCATGTACCTTGGTTTCGGGCACATCCCCAGTAGGGGGCGTGCAGGAGGCGGCTGATTGATGTCTCTCTCTCATCAATGTTTCCCTCTCCCTAACTCTCTATTCCTCTCCCTTCCTCTCTGTAAAAAAAAAAAAAAATCAATAAAATATATTTAAAAAATAAAATGTACAGATTGTCTTTGTTTATTAAAACAAGAGTGAAATATGAAAGTGGTCCACATGTATCTACAAACAGAGGAGAGTGTGCTGTCACTCACACAGACAGACAAGGCTTTCACACTAAGTAATTGTCATTACTAAAACTGGCCTACAATCTGGTCTCTCCCTGCTGTTCCTAACATATGTAACCCCTGGAAGCGACAGTCCTCTATCTAGTCTCTAAGTGTGCTTTTTTTATTATTATTATTAACCCATGAAAGTCAAGATCATTGAACGTGAACAAGATCACAGAAAACCACCAGGAAGAAGCATCTCGTTTAATCCAATCCGCCCTCAGGAAGCTATACCACATCTCCCAGGTATCTTTTTCCTGAATCCAGGAGGAATTCCTTCGTGAGGGACCAGCCTAGGCCTCCAAAGTATTGTGAGAGCACTGGGAGGTGGGTTGTTACCAACACCAGGAGAAGCTCTGCCCGCAGCCCCAACCCCGTTAAAGCTAAAGTCGGGCATTTCCTCCTTAGCTTAACGGCAAGAAGGTACCCTGTGCGGCCCCTCCCCCCGTGAATTCCTTCCCACCCAGAGAGGCCCAAAATCACCGCCATAAAATCCATTTCCCGTGTAACCAACAGACTCCTCGGCTCTCCAAATGGCAGAAGAGGGCTCCTAAATGGGTCTTTCAGAGTAAAATGTGTTTCCTGAGGAAGAAATTAGAATGGCAGCTGGGAGGATGGAAAGCCTGCATTTACCCAGGGAACATGAACTTCTGAAATTACTTTCCCCTGATGTGTTCAGTCCTGCTGCCACGGTTTTCAAACAGTAAAACAAAGCGAGCAAGAGAGCCCTCTCTGCCCTGTGTGGGGACTAGAACATTGACAAGGACAGAGGGAGGCCTCTGCCTAGACTGGCTGGCCGTCAGCGACAGGATGCCGGTCCCAGGCTGGGTGCCATCTTTCAAACAGACCAACCTGACTTTACCCCGGTTACCCCACGTCATGGCCCACAGCCCACGAACCTCGGCTCCTTGTCAGGTCTGCTTGGGCCGCATGTCTCATTTCGAAGGAAAGCGTTCTGGTCGAGAGATCATTTCCAATATCTCCTCTTCTTAAGCTGCCCAAGTTCACAGATGAATGCAGTTACACAGCGGGAAGATCCTGGGGACAAGACAGATGCCCATCGGTCTAGTGCAGCGGTTCTCAATCTGTGGGTCGAGATCCCTTTGGGGGTCGAACAACACTTTCACAGGGGTCGCCTAAGCCTATTGGAAAACACAGATACGATTCATAACGGTAGCAAAATTACAGTTATGAAGTAACAACAAAACTCATTTTATGGTTGAGGGTCACCACAACATGAGGAACTGTATTAAAGGGTCCCGGCATTAGAAAGGTTGAGAACCACTGGTCTGGTGAGATGTAAAGGCTCAGTTTACTGGGCCTCTGATGCTTCCTCGGGAGCAAGAAGGACGCAGATCTTATTATGAAGACCTCTTCCTGCCCCAACCTAAGAAGTTGTTGTTGGCTGGGCGTTGATGCACTTTTCCTAGATGTTTTTCAGTTAACTGTTCACCCCAAGTATTTGCAAGTGATTTCTACTCCTCCCCCCGTCCGTGTTTGGCTGCATTGTAAACATACCGAACCGTTTCATTTATATATATATATATATATATATATATATATATATATATATATATACACACACACACACATATATTGATTCATTTCAGAGATAAAGGGAGAAGGAGATAGAGACAGAAACATCAATGATGAGAGAGAATCATTGATTGGCTGCCTCCTGCACACCCTCTACAGCAGTGGTTCTCAATCTGTGGGTCTCGACCCCTTTGGGGGTCGAATGACCGTTTCACAGGGGTCGCCTAAGACCATCGGAAAATGCAGATATTTACATCACGATGCATAACAGTAGCAAAATTTCATGGTTGGGGGTCACCACCACATGAGGAACTGTATGCAAGGGTCTCGGCCTTAGGAAGGTTGAGAACCACTGCTCTACTGGGAATCAAGCCCGCAACCTAGGCATGTGCCCTGGCTGGAATCAAACCTGGGACCCTTCAGTCTGCAGACTAATGCTCTATCCACTGAGCCAAGCCGGCCAGAGCCCATTTCATTTCTTACTCTCCCTGACCCCTGCCCTGCCCCTATAGCTACAGTATTCAACTAGTTGTGGCTTTTCCTGAACTTCCTGTTATTTTTTTCAACAGTTTCCTAAAATGTGATGACATGCAGTTGTAATAGCTGGCTGTTGCTGTGTAACAAATAACCACAATATCTTAGGGTTGGCCTGCAGACTGGAGGCTCCCTGGTTTGATTCCCATCAAGGGCACATGTCCTGGTTGTGGGCTCGGTCCCCAACAGGAGATGAGCAGGAAGGCAGCTGATCAATGATTCTCTCTCATCATTGATGTTTATCTCTCTCTGATCCCTCTCCCTTCCCCTCTGAAATGAATAAAAAATATATATTTTAAATAAATAAATAAAAAGATTGTACCATTCAAGTTGTCGATCAGGGAACCAGCACCCCTGATCTTTGACCTTCATTAACATGTCCTCCCCTATAGTGCACACTGAGGGAGGAGAAGAGGGAAAAGGTTACTGATCTTGACCATGAAAACCTACATCCATTCTTTGTATCCATGCACAGTTTTAGCCTCCTAAAGTGATCTCTTATTTCCCACGCTTGTAGAAAATAATTTTTCAGTAGGCACTTGTTATTAAACAGCTACCGAATCCTTACACATAAAATACATCATATGCACACAGGTAAATGCATAGACCATGCTTAGAAATAAAATCCTCCTAAATAATAGAAAAAATACATTAAAAAAAAAAAAAACACCTTGGTGGTCTCTTTCTTGGTAGAAAGCAAGCTAGTTTCCCAGAGGCTGTTTCTGAGTCAACATCTCCCCTTGTTTTCAAGACCAACCCACATCCTGATGTTCTGGTCATTTGCTTCTCTGAATCCACATCCACTCCAAAACCAATTGTCAGACCACAAGTCAAGAGATGCAACGCCTGCTTAGGCAATTGCCATAAACCCGTCGTCTGCTTACAGCATTCGGAGTTGCAACAGATCCCCCAGGCCAGGGAAATTAGATCGTTTATGTGGACTAATGAGCATGTTAGAGTGTCAAAGAAGCAGTGGGCCACCGAGTCCCTAAGAGCTGGATCCGGTTCTTGGCGGTGGTCCCGGGGGAAGTGGGTGGGTGCACATGTGTGTGAGCGTGTTGCTGTTCTCCAGACCACAGTTGACTTTGGAGCAAGTTCTTCTAAGGTACATGGGACACCAAAAGCATCACGTGTTCTCAAGTCATCCACGGAAGTCGTTTGGAATCCGTCACACACTATATTTGTCTCCCATTCACAAGCTGGACTCGAGGTCCAGAATCTGGTGCACAAAATTAGCACCGAGACTTGCTGTCGACACCAAGTCCACAATGACATTCCTGCTGGCTGTCAGCTTAGTTGTACTTCAAAGCTCTGGGAGTGAGACGAGCTCGTGCAAAGCTGAGAGTCACAACTGCAGTGTTTGTTTCTCCTAAAATCTTCTCTTATCCTGTTCGCATCATTTGTGGAAGAGGTGGAGGGTGGGGGGGAGACACTCCCGGGTCCTAAAATGCTAAACCAGGAGGTTCTTCAGAACTTTCCCTCATAGTTAAGAAGCAGGTAGGGCCGAAACCGATTTGGCTCAGTGGATAGAGCGTCAGCCTGCGGACTGAAGAGTCCCAGGTTCGAATGCGGTCAAGGGCATGTATCTTGGTTGCAGGCACATCCCCAGTAGGAGGCATGCAGGAGGCGGCTGATAGATGTCTCTCTCATCAATGTTTCTAACTCTCTATCCTTCTCCCTTCCTCTCTGTGAAAAATCAATAAAATATATTTTTTAAAAAAAAGAAGAAGCAGGTGGGGTCGGGCCAGTGTGGCTCAGTGATTGAGCATCTACCTATGAACCAGGAGGTCACGGTTCGATTCCTGGGTTGCAGGCTGGATCCCCAGTAGGAAGCATTCAGGAGGCTGCCAATGGATGATGATTCTCTCTCATCGTTGATGTTTTTATCTCTCCCTCTCGCTTCCTCTCTGGAATCAATAAAAATTAATCTTTTTAAAAATTTTTTTAAAAAGAAGCAGGTAGGGAACTGCTATCAGGTGGAGGAGCTAAGTGAGAGGCAAAGGTATGACTCTGGCAAAACATCTGCCATCCGGGGGTGTCGATTTCATCGTGACCCTGCCAGCCAGCTGCTATTTGACTGTGAGCAAATGACCTGTGTTCTTTATGACTCGATTCACCTTTGTATAATAGGGCCTAACATGTGGGGAAACACTCTGAAATGGTAAAGGGCCTTGCATATGTAAGGTCTGGTTAGTCTGATTCCCTTCCCTCCAAGCATCTCTCTGAAACCAGTTTCTCCCTCCCTCCCTGGCACGACCGGCTTGTGCCCCTTCGGCTGCCCTGCAGACGCACCCACAGGCCGGGTCAGGGGAGGCTGAGCATCCTTCCTGCTCCCCCACACACACAGCTGCACCATTTAGCCGCTGGTTGTCAACCCTGATTGCACATTAGAATTGCCCAAAAGCTCCCATTTAATTGGTCTGGTCCAGTGGTCGGCAAACTCACTAGTCAACACAGCCAAATATCAACAGGACAACTATTGAAATTTCTTTGGAGAGCCACATTTTTTAAACTTAAACTTCTTCGAATGCCACTTCTTCAACATAGACTCGCCCAGGCCATGGGATTTTGTGGAAGAGCCACACTCAAGGGGCCAAAGAGCCGCATGTGGCTCTCGAGCCGCAGTTTGCCAACCACGGGTCTGGGCTATCAGTAATTCATAGTTTTTAAAACACGCCTGGCGATTCTAATGGGCAGCCGTGGTTTTTTTTTTTTTAATTACTGTTTTGGAGGCTCACAAAGTAAAATCACAATAATGATAAATATTTATGGGGCGCGGAAAATGCCACATCCCTGGACACCCTTCCGCGCCATTCCAGTCCACAGCCGACTGGGACAGCTTGTCATCCTTCTGGCGAGGAGGTTCTTGGTGGCTGGGGACATTCTGAGGACAGTGGAACACTTGGATCACGCCGGTGGCAGGGACGCGGTAGTGAGGGCTGATTTCCAAAGTCTTGATCTGAGTAGAGAAGAAGGAGGAGCCACATACATTTGCCCGGGAGAACGAGGGCAAATTCCTAGAAAGAGCAGCCTATGCAAATGCATGCAGTTCGCTCCGGCTGCGCGAACTAGAGGTCCAAGGAGCGGCAGGAGGGCAGGAAGGTGAAAATGGGCGGGTTTCTAATTTTGGAAAGAGATTTCTAACTCTGGAGAGACATTTTTCAGTAACAAAATAGCAGATGGTATTCATACTCATATGCAAGTCATAGTCACTGAAAAAAATATTTTTTTACTGCCAGTTTCGAATAGCTAGGTTCTGGCCCACATGGACCACTGGAAATAATCAAGAACTTGTACAATTCCCCACCCCTCCCGAGGGACAGTACGGTCTGAATCAGTCCAACCTAATGTTCGCATCCTGTTCGTTTCTACTGTTGGCGCGAATAAATAAGAAATGCGAAATGACGGGACACCACCACAGGCCGCACGGTGCGCAAAAGGCTAATTTGTTTTTGCTCTACCGCTTCTGAGTGAACCTCTGACTCAGAGCATCTTGCCTTCTCTGCGGGGACTGCAGGAGCTAAGCGGAGGAGACACCTGAGTGTGGTGCAGCAGAACCTGGATTCATTTCTTCTCTCTTCTCTTCCACCTCTCTGTGCTAAACATCTGTTTGCCCTGTGGAAGCCTGAATTCAGCAGCAGAAGAAGAACATAACAATCATAGTTATAGATATAGATATATCTAGATATAGATATAGATATAGATATATCTAGTTATAGATATAGATATAGATGTAGATGTAGATATAGATGTATAGGTATAGGTATAAGTATAGAAATAATAGAGATAGAGATATAGGTATAGGTATAGATGTAGGTATAGGTATAGGTATAATATATATAGATTATATAGATATAGATATAGATATAGATATAGATATAGATATAGATATAGATATAGATATAGATATAGATATAGATATAGATATAGATATAGATATAGATATAGATATAGATATAGATATAGATATAGATGTAGATGTATAGGTATAGGAATAATAGAGATATAGGTATAGGTATAACTATAATAGATATAGATGATATAGATACATAGACATAGACATAGACATAGATATAGATATAGATATAGATATAGATATAGATATAGATATAGATATAGATATAGATATAGATATAGATATAGATATAGATATATAGATATAGATATAAATTTGTATTCTTGCCTATGAGACTTCCACACCTGTGTAGTGTTCTCCTACTCAGTATGGCTTCCTGAATGACCCTGCTAATCAAATAACTAAAACCAGTGCTTCTTTGGGTGACCACAGTCCAGTAAAATAACTACCTACTTCTGCACCATAGTGACCTGTGCTGGCATTGCTGGCTGCCTATCAAATGCCTATTCTCCTTTCTTTCTTCGTCGTATAACCATTTGGTATAACAGCCAAGTGCTTCAGGGGAAGGTGACTTCTGCGAAGGGCAACCCCACTAAGGGTAATGCCACTCCATCCCATACCCCAGATCTCTGCCCTAAAATTGCATTTAATCCGGTGCTATTAGATACTGAAGTGGCTAACACTCTCAAATAGTGGTCTCAATGTTAATAGATGTTGGGAAGGAAGGCTCTCTCTTTCCACCAGGATTTTCATGGGCATGCAGAAGGCAGCTGATTGATGTCTCTCTCATCCATGTTTCTGACTCTCTATCCCTCTCCCTTCCTCTCTGTAAAAAAATCAATAAAATACATTTTTTTAAAAAAGGAAAGAAAGCAATGTGAAAGTGAGACCAGCCCATGGATTTCACAGTTAAGGTGGGTGGCCATCGGGGAAATGTGAGACACGGTGCTTACCTAAATGCAGGCCTTCACCCATTAGATTAAACCCTCTGTGATGCCAGACCCAGCGAGGCTAAATCCTTTCTGGAATAAACAGTGTTTGCTGTTGGTTCTGTTCCAGTGAAGACAGCATTTTTCCATCCCTGTCTCCATCACCTTCCTCATTATCTGTATAATGTTGGAGGCCCATGAAGGACACCATGGAAACTTGCGAAAAGTCATCTACATGTCTGCTGACTCATTTCTCCTCCCGTGAGGAGTGATGATGACAGTGACTAAGCAATCTCACCTACACCTCCAGCAAGTCATTTTATTCTAAGCATATCTATCCAGGCCCTAGAGTCTAGGGGCCATCGCATCTAAGTTACCAATTTATGGGGTGAGGGGGAGCATTTGGGCATAAAAAGGAAAGCTCCATTCCCCTACTATGGCGATATTTTCCCAGTTACAATTTAATCCTCAGGATCTTGTTAAGAAACTTAGGATGGTAATGGATAAATGAATGGCTGCGGTACATTAAATCCTTGTTTCCATTCTAAGAGCTCAGTCTGGCTGATCACCATTCCTTAGTTTTTCATATCACCTGTAGAAACAAATCATGATACCGCAGAAACTACTTAGGACCAAACAAGATATCACCGCTGGTGTGTGCATTTAGAAAATAGTCTGTTGGTGATACAGGTGCTATCAGATGGCTAAACTTTGGCAACATTTTTCAAAGATTTTCAAGAAGGCCTAGTACCTTGAAAAATAAATGAGAACAAGAACAATTTGTCTGTGCTAAAATTCTGGCAAAGAGCCGAAACCGGTTTGGCTCAGTGGAGAGAGTGTCAGCCTGCGGACTGAAAATTCCCAGGTTCGATTCCGGTCAAGGGCATGTATCCTGGTTGCAGGCATATCCCCTGTAGGGGGCGTGCAGGAGGCGGCTGATCGATGTCTCTCATCGATGTTTCAAACTCTCTATCCCTCTCCCTTCCTCTCTGTAAAAAATCAATAAAATATTTTTTTAAATAAAATAAATAATAAATCTAAACTATAAAAAATAAATTAAAATTTTTTAAAATTCTGGCAAAGAAACAACTGAAAGTTACCTTTGAACTCATCAAACAACCCCCTCCTGTCTTGTCTTTCTTTCTTTCTTTTTTTAGAGAGAGAGATGGGAGAAAGGAGGAGAAAGAGAAATATCGCTGTGAGATCGTAACATTGATTGTCTGCCTCTGGCCTGCCCCCTACCAGGGACCGAGTATATAATCCAGGCATGTACCCCAACTTGGAATCCAACCAGCAACCTACTGGTACACAGGACAAGTCCCAACCAGCTGAGCCACACTGGCCAGGGCAACTCCTTCTATCTTTATATCACCAAGAACTCTCTCTGCCTCCCTGGAATTTTAACTTCCTTCCCCCCATCCACAGGACTTCCCGTCATTCCCCAGGTGGGCCCCTTGTCACTAAGACTTCTGCACATGATGCTTTGGCTTCTGGGGCTGCTGCAGCGAATTACTGCAAACTGGGTGGTTTACGGCAGCCCGCATTTATTCTCCCACAGGCCCAGAAGGCCAGGAGAATGAAGTGAAGGTGTCAGCGGAGCCATGCTCTCTCTGAGGCTCCGGGGGAGAATTGCCCCTCCCAGCTCCTGCAGTTGCTGGCAATCTGTAGCATTCCTTGGCTTGTGGGTGCATCACGCCAGCTTCTGCCTGTCCTTCACATGGTTGCCTGCCTCTCTGTATCTCTCTGTCCACATCTCGGCCTCCTCATAAGAACACCAGTTATGAGATGGAGGGCCCATTCTAATGCAGTACGACCTCATCTTCACCTGATTACATCCGCAAAGACCCTATTTCCAAAAAGTAAAATAAAATAAGGTCACATTTACAGGTACCAGGGGGTTAAAACTGCAGCAAATCCTTCTGTCGTGACAAGTCAACACACGAAAATGCCCAAAAAGGCCTAGCATCTAGGGCTGAGGTCGATATTCTTAGAATAAAATGACTTGCTGGAGGTGTAGGTGAGATTGCTTAGTCACTGAATCTTCCAACATGAGAAAATTCTACCCACTGGCATTTTAAACGTGAGCCAGCACTTTAAGATCTCTGGGCCTCCTCTCTGAAGCTAGAAGGTGCTGAGCCGGCACAGCCATGGGTGGAGAGTGGGCAGAGAAGGATGGAGAAGACAGGCAAGAGAATAAAGCTAGGGCTAGGTGGGACCCTGCTTCTCTGGTGGAGAGACAGCGCCACAGCCTGCAAGCAGAGTTTTTATTGGTTAGCCAGTTCCCACCAGGCAAAGTCAGGGCGTGGTCAAGATGTTTACCATGTTCTCGCGGGTTTCCAATCTGCTCAATTACACGCACCTGATCCAGCTTTGTTTACTGGCTGCACCGTCCACAGCCCACATCACTCAGCCACTCTTGCTGGGACCCGCACCTGGCTTTTGCCAGGAGAGGATCGTGCCCTCTCTTTAGTCCAAGGCTTGAACCTGCCCAAATGCTGCCGCCGCTCTCCACACTAGAATAATCCCTGTCTTCCTCTAAGTCAGTGGTTCTCAACCTTCCTAAGGCGGAAACCCTTGCATACAGTTCCTCGTGTGGTGGTGACCCCCAACCATGAAATTTTGCTACTGTGATGCATCGTGATGTAAATATCTGCATTTTCCGATGGTCTTAGGCGACCCCTGTGAAAGGGTCGTATGACCCCCAAAGGGGTCGCGACCCATAGTTGAGAACCGCTGCTCTAAGTATATTGCAAGTTACAATGAAAAATTGCCTTTCTTTCCTCGCCTTCCCTCCTTCATTCCTCTGCTTTTGAGAAATACTTATAAGAGTATTTAAAGCGAGGAACCAAAGTCAGTGCAGAGGAAGGTAGAAAGGTGACGTAAGAGTCCCACATTTGTAAGATTTACACCCAGCACAAAGACTCAGCTGTCTGCGTAAATTCTGATGTATACACGGTGAGAGTCATAGACACCGTGACACAAAAATATAGAGAAAAGAACGGTGCCCGCTGGTCCCCTAACTCGAGAGGTCTGGTTAGCGTGTTTTCTGGATTAGGCTGATAGATCAGTTCCCGTGGGGGAGCATCACGCAAGGCCTGTGAGCTTGACCTTGAAGACTATCTAGGATGCAATCCTCTCGGCCCCGGCTTCATCCAGATGGTCCTTCCGCTGTTCCACCAGCCCATCTAATTAGCATATTGCACTTCGATTGTTATAGATTAGGAAAAATATTTTTCTTAAATTTTCAAGAAAGAGTTCCAGCCTTACCTGGTTTGGCTCCGTAGACAGAGCGTCAGCCTGCAGACTGAAGGGTCTTGGGTTCAGTTCCCGTCAAGGGCACATGCCAGGGTTGCTGGCTCGATCCCCAGTGGGAGGCGTGCAGGAGGCAGCCCATCAGTGATTCTCATCATTGATGTTTCTGTCTTTCCCTCTCCTTTTCCTTTCCTTTATAAAATAAAAAAGAAAAAGAGTTCCGAATCGTCTCAAAAAAGTTGTTGAGAAAGAGCGGGGACGGAGAGGGGAGAACTCAGATCTTTCCAGATACAGAATCGTAGCAGCAGAGGCGCCGTTAATCAAGTCAGGTTTGACCAGAGGAGCAGTGATGGAGGGTGGAGGGGAGCGGCCCAGCAGGGCTGTGCAGGCCTCTGCTCTCTGCCTGAGCGCAGAGCTACCAGCTTGCCTTTCGCTGAGCCACGTCTGCCCTCTGCTGGGGACCCAACAGTTATCACAGACAAGCGTTTTCCTTTCCCACCTTCACAAGACAGCAATGAAAAGACAAAAAAGGTAAGATCCTCATCCCGATCTCAGCATCCTGTGTATCGGCCCCCTGACCGGCTTCCCATTTCTTCACGCATGCTCCCCACCGGGGAGAAAAGCCCATTGTCCCCTCTGCCTTTGGAGCCAGGAGCACAGCCGGTCCTCGGGCTCCGATTAAAACCATTTTGTCTCCAAATCAGAGGAATTCGTGCAGTCGGCAGGAGGGTGGGTTTGGTTCGGTTGTGAGGGGTAAGGACACAGGGGGTGCGTGGTACCTCAGGATACGGGGGAGCGGGGAGAGATGCAGTTTGCATGAGTGACACGGAGAGACAGCAGTACTGCAAGGTGCCCGCTGGTCCCCTAACTGGAGGGGTCTGGTTAGCATGTTTTCTGGATGAGGCCGATGTGACCCTTAGACCAGTTTCTCATCTCAGCACTACTGACTCTCAGGGGGGGCTGATCCGTGGCCGCAGGGCTGTCCTGCTCCCCAACATCCCTGACCTGCCCACTAGAGGCCAGCAGCCCTTCCCCGCAGGTTGTGAGCATCGAAGATATCTCCCCTCAACCCTGCGAGAGGGGGCGAAATCGCCCCTTCCTGAGAACCACTGCTTCAGACCCAGCTTCTTTGCCTTTTAAAGCAGGGGTGGGAGCCAAAACCGGTTTGGTTCAGTGAAGAGAGCATCAGCCTACAGACTGAAAGGTCCCAAGTTCGATTCTAGTCAAGGGCACGTACCTCGGTTGCGGGTACATCCCCAGTAGGAAGTGTGCAGGGGACAGCTGGACGATGTCTCTCTCTCTCATCAATGTTTCTAACTCTCTATCCCTCTCCCTTCCTCTCTGTAAAAAAATCAATAAAATATATATTTTTTTAAAAATCATTCATGCATTCAATCAGAATTTTTTTTAAATGAAGAAAAAAAAACCTGGATGCATTTCCAAACCATCAGTCATGTTGTGTGCAAATGAGCAGGGTGGCTGCATAAGGTGCTGAAGACTAAAGTCACCCTGGGCCAGTCCCCTTACTCCTGGGACTGAGCTCATCAACTGAATACAGCGGTCATAGCTTTTATCTTGCTCGACGGCTCTGTGTTCAGCCCACAAACACGCACTCCCCACCTCCTGTGTGTGGTGAGGACACATATGGAACAACCAAGTCAGACATGAAATTCCTGTGACAAGCGTGAAGCACTAATAAGACCGCTGCTGGGGTACAATGAATACCGGACGTGAGGAAGGGGGGACTTTAAGGAAGACCAAATTCAGGCCCACAACCTAATTTGCATTTCTGAAACCCTAAAAACTTTTTTTTATTATTATTCCTTCTTGTTTAATGTGTCTGCTATCCACATCTCTTTGGTGGCAAAACCTGACCTGATACAGTCCTCATTGACCCTCCTGAGCGAGAACATTCATATTTTTCTGCATAATGTTTGGTCGAGGGGTACTTTCCCAGACTGTGCTGAGGGCATTCAATTATATATACTGTGTGCACTCTTTTACCTTTCTAAAAGGTGAACAAGCAGAAACGGGTTTGGCTCAGTGGATAAAGCATTGGCCTGCGGACTGTAAGGTCCCAGGTTCGATTCTGGTCAAGGACATGTACTTTGATTGTGGGTACATCCCCAGTAGAAGGTGTGCAGGAGGCAGCTCATCAATGTTTCTAACTATTCCTCTCTGTGTAAAAAAAAAAATTCAATAAGATACTTAAAAAAGTAAAATAAAAATGAAAGGTTTACAAAAATAAATAAAAGGTAAACAAGCTGAAGCACATGGCCCCAAGGGTTTTGAATAAGGGATTGTGGGCCCGTATGTGCAAATTGGCAGGGAAACTAGCAACTCAGGAACTAACATTGTCACATAAAAGGTAAAAGTAGCTGTTAGTTCTCATTTGCATCTGGTACCATGCTACGCAAACTGTGCGCTTACAATATGAGATCAATGAGGAAAGATGGATGTGTGAGTTTGCATGTAGCATGTCGGCGTATGAATTTTGTCCTGGGATCAGCATGAGTAGTCCTTCTCTGAAACCAAAGACACTCCAGCTCCATCTAGTGGGGGACCAAGTTCAACTCACCAAGTTCACCGGCTCTGTTCTCACACTTCCTTTCTGCCCGTTGGACCCAGCAACCTGAGATAGAGATGAGACCCCTGTCCCTGGTCTGGGCTCTTCTCTTTGTGAGTGTGAGAGATGGAGGGCTATTTTATCGTATTGCTCCATGTGCAGAAGATTTTATAGGAGACATGGACCGATCTCTCAGGAAATAAGAAGAGAGATTTCTGATCAATTCAGGTTTCACAACCACTCAAGCAGATTTTATTTCAAAGGGTTTTAGCCCTGGCCAGATTGGCTCAGTGGATAGAGTGTCAGCCTGCAAACGGAAGGGTCCATGGTTCAATTCCAGCGAAGAGCACATGCCCAGGTTGTGGGCTCAATCCCTAGTGTGGGGCATTCAGGAGGCAGCCGATTAATGATTCTCTCTCATCATTAGTATTTCTATCTCTCTTTCCCTTTCTCTCTGAAATTAATAAAATTATTTTCTTTAAAAATATATAAATAAATAAGTGGCTTTTCAAACCAGAGATTCAATCTCTCCACCTTCAAAGGACTTGTTACCTCCCTGGCTTGGTTCTTTACTCCCATTTAATTTATTTGAAAAACATCTAATATACAGATGATGTATTATAGAATCGTACAACTGAAACCTATATAATTAACCAATGTCAACCCAATAAATTCAATAAGAAATGTTTTAAAGAAACAGAAACACATAACAAAGAAAAAAAACAGATAAAAAGGAGGAAAAAACCTCATGGACATGGACAGCAGCATGGTGATTGCCAGGGGAGGGGTGTGGGGTCAGATGGATAAATGGTGATGGATGGAGACTTGACTTGGGATGATGAACACACAATATAGTGTACAGATGGTGGAAAAATTGTGTCCTATCTAATAAAGAAAGTAATATGCAAATTAATCATCACTCTACTACACCCACAAGAAACGCCCACCAACCAATCAGTAACAGGTAGGCAAATTAACCCGACCAAGATGACTGTGGCCATGAAGAGAGCAGAAGGCTTGGGTTTCCCTAACAATGGAGGAAGCCAAGCTTTCCACACACCCTAGCAGGCCCAGGCCTCCACTCAAGGCTACAAAGTTTCAATTATAGAAAATAAATAAATCCCAGATCCCAGAGCCTCCACTTGGGTTGCTGGGGGGCATGGCTGGCCTGCAAACCACCACAGGCCCCTTGCCCAGGTTACCCTATGCCCCAAGGAAACTCCAACCCTGATCCAGGACATCCTTCAGGGAAAACCAGCCAGCCCCCACCCATGCACTCAGGCCTTTATCCTATCTAAGAGTAATATGCAAATTGACCATCACTCTATCACACAAGATGGCTGCCACTATGAGTTCAAAGATCCTGCCCTCATGTGGATACAAGATGGCCACCACAAGATGGCCAGCAGGAAAGGGCAGTTGGGAGGGACCAGGCCTTCAAGGGAGGGCAGTTGTGAGGGACCCAGGCCTGTAGGGGAGAACAGTAAGGGGCAATCAGGCTGGCAGGGGAACAGTTAAGCATCAATCAAGCTGCCAGGGGAATGGTTAGGGGGTGATCAGGCTGTCAGGCAGAAGTGGTTAGGAGCAATCAGGAAGGCAGGTGAGCAGTTGGGAGCCAGCAGTCCTGGATTGTGAGAGGGATGTCCGACTGCCCGTTTAGGCCTATTCCTACCAGAATCCAGCCTAAACGGGCAGTCGGACATCCCTTGAGGGGTCCCATATTGGAGAGGGTGCCGACTGGGCTGAGGGACACACCCCCGAGTATGAATTTTGTGCACTGGGCCTCTAGTAAACAAAAGACACAAGCAAAGATCATAAAATGATTATTGTTGTTTGAGACCAAAATAATAGCAACAATAATTTATTTGGAAATATATGTTGAACCTGTTTTATGTGCAAATGGTGATGAGAACATACACGTGGATAAGACACGACCCGTGCTTTGGGAGAGTCATGGTCCCGGGAGAGAGCCATCCTTGGACCGCAGGCTGGTCCCAGGCGCTCTGGGAACAAGGCTCCATCTCATCTTTCCCAAGTGTGTGGAGTAAAGAAGGGGCCAGTGAACACAGGCCTGCGGGCCAGCTGCACATTCTGATAAATAAGTTTACAGCGGTACCTCAAGATACAAGTGCCCTAACCTACGAGATTTTTGAGATACGAGCCGTCGAGCGAGCGATTTTTGCTTTGAAATACGAGCAACATTTGAGATAGGAGTAATCGCGCGGATGGGCCGGCTGCACACGACCCACCAGTTTACCTCGACTCGAGCGTCTCATAGTTTCCCACGCCTCAAGGTTATGGAACGAATTAAACTCGTATCTCGAGGTACCACTGTATCTGGAACACGGCCACACAAGCTTGTTCGTGGAATGATGCCATTCTTCCGCCTCCGACTGACCGGCGCTGAGGGGTCGCCCGGTGTGGTTCCCGCCAGCCCAGCTGTCTTGAGAGGCGTCAGAGGCTGTCACACTTTGCTGGCCCGTCTGTTACCGCAGAAAGTAAGTGTCATCCCTGCGGCCCAGCCAGTGCCCCCCGGGGGCCAGCCCGGCACATCCCTCCCATTTCATGGGTCAGAACCAGGCCTCGGCACTCCCCTCGGCGGGGGATGGAGAAGAGCTGGGTTGGGGTTCAGGACTGTCTTTGCAGCTGACGTGTGTGGTCCCCATTTTCACAAAGCCAGGAGGCCCCAGGGCCCTTTGACTTTTGATCCTTGACCTTTTACCATGACCACTGACCCTCAACCTGTGGTCTTTGACTCCTGAACCTTTATCTTTGATCCATAATCATTGACCCCCAATTTTTTTGACCCCTGGTGGCGGGTTTCTCCTCCCTGACCTTTGACCCTAACTCTTGACAACCCTAACCTCACCCCTCAACGGATGTTCCAATGCACATGGTCCACTTGGAGTCAGCATCATGGGCCTGTCACACAGGTCCTCAGCTACGTGTGTCAGAATCCACACAGCGGTTAAATGAGAGGTTTATTCCATGTAACGAGGAAACTGAGTAGCGGGCAAGTCAGCCTACGGGGGCTCCTCAGGGATCAGCTCCTTCTACGGTGCTCTTTCGCCATCTGTAACAAGCGGTCACAAAGTGTCTGCACCTCCTGGGGCATTGTGTCTCTATTTCAAGCAGGAAAAGGGGGTGGGGGAGAGAAGGCACAGAGTCCATGCCAGCCGAGTCTGTCCATTTTCATTAGGAGAGCAGTCACTTTCCTGAAAGCCTCATGCAGTCAAAGGGGAGACCTGGAAGGAAACCTCTGATGGGCACACTGCCGTCCAGAACCAAATGTGAGGTACAGTAGCAAGAGAAAACCCGTGAATGGGGATGGAGTAGGCTACGAGCTGCAGGTGCCTCAGGACTGAGGAAGGATGGGGACACAGACAGAGATCCTCTGGCTAAGTCACTGGGTGGCCCAGATGGCTGTGAAGAGGGAATCATCACCAGAAAGCAAGAAATCCGTTACCAAAGCTCCCCCTAGTGGCAGATGCAGGGCTCACAGCAATGGAGACAGCCGCCTTTGACATTCCACATAGGGGAGCATGCATTCATCCATGGCTTATGGGCAAGGGGAGTTGTGTGGTTTCTAGATGCCGGCTCTGCCCCTATCAGAGCCTGCTCCCTCACCATGGCCTCTGACCTCCCTCCCTGTTCGCCCTCTCCCATCTTCCCCTTCCTCCCAGCTCTGCGAGTCCTTCGAAGGCAGCAGTCTCTGCCTTTCCTCATTGCCCAAATTTCTAATCTACACACAGAAATGTGCCCTTTCTGAAGCCTAAGGTTTTTTTTATTTGTGTGTTTGGGGCTTGGGGTGTTTTTGCGTTTCCCTTGACAACCAAAGAACGCTCTCCTCTCTTTGTCTCTCCTTTCTCGGCGTCTTCTTGCTCTGAAGGCAACGCACACAGAATGCCACGCTCACCGACTGGGTCAAGGACCCAGGGCTGTCACGGAATACCAGAAACAAAAACCATTTCGGTTTTAAAATATCATCCGCTTTTCATGTGAAATTTTACCCCAAAACTCATCTCTGAAGTAGATAAAAATAAGAGCCAATAAGGATAAAGGGGGAGGGGAGGGGATAACGCCAGGGCCCTCTCTCCTGGGGCCTAAGAGGATTTGGCCAAGGAAAGTCTGAAAATCCGTTAACTTGGAAAATCTCTATGAGCTCCTCCAGCCTGGAAGTTCTATGACTCAAAATAGGAGGAAATTTTCAGTCTATCTTCCCAAAACTTGAGGATAATTCCTCAGAATAAGTGTGACAAATGAAATCAGAGTGATTATTGATGTGGGTGTGTTCCCAGCCTTGCCTTGATCCTGACCCCACCCATTGGTCTGCCTCAGACTTTGTGCTTCTCTGTGCTCCAAAAGCAGAGTTTTGAGAAAAGGAATAAATATGGAAGGGTGAGAAACAAGAAGGAACGCCAGCTTAAAAAGCTAAACGCAAAAACAATACATGATCCAGCAATTCCACTCCTAGGTATATAACTCAAAAACAAAAACATGTACTCAAGCACACACTGTACACTCCTGTTTGTACAAGCACTATTCACAGTACCCAATGTTCATCAGCACATGAACGGATAAATAAATCGTGGTGTATGTATATACAATAGAGTATGAGTCAGATGTCAAAAAAAATGTACTCATACATGCTGGATGAAAACATTATATTGTTTGACATGATCTCACTCATTTATGGATAATAAAGAACATTATAAACTGATGAACAAAAGGATAGATACAGAGGCAGTAAAGCATCAAACAGACTGTCAAACTACAGCGGGAAGGTTAGGGAGAGGTGGGGTAGATAAGAGATCAACCAAAGGACTTGTGTGCATGCATATAGGCATAACGGATGAACACAAGACACTGGGGGGTTAGGGTATGCCTGGGAGTGGGGAGGGCCCAATGGGAAGATATGTATACATGTAACACATTAATAAAAAAAATTTTTTTAAACATTATATTATTTGAAAGAAACCAGGCACAGCCCTAGATGGTTTGGATCAATGGATAGAGAATCGACCCTCAGATTGAAGGGTTTCAGGTTCAATTCCAGTCAAGGGCACATACCTTGGTTGCAGGCTCAATTGACTGATCCCAGTTGAGGTGTGTATGGGAGGCAACCAATCGATGTTTCTCTCCCTCCATCTCTCTCCCTCTTTTCCGCTCTCTAAAATTTTTTTCAATAGAAAAAAAAATCCTCAGATGGGGATTTTAAAAAATAATTTTTTAAAAAAACAGACACAAAAGGCCACATACATATTGCATGATTCTATTTATATGAAACGTCCAGAATAGGTGAATCCCTAGAAACAGGAAGCAGATTGGTGGTTGCCAATCTGCTTGGGGCTGAAAAAATATCGAGGGAGCAAAAAAGCCTTCCTTCTATGGACGCATCTCTCAGGCAACGCATTAAACGTTGTACACGTACTATTAGTGATTGGTCACGTTTGGTTCCTCTGCTGGTCTATGAATTTCCAGCGTAGGGAGTATACCATAGCCCACTTTGAGGAGGAGAAGAATACCTAATGCCTGCCATGGAGACCTCAACAGATGAATAGAGAGACGAAGAAAGCGAAGGAGGAAAGTAAAACTCAATATCTACTAGCTCAGCAGCTCCACCTGTGAGTGACACTGAGCCCTCAGCTCTTTGTTTCTCTCACATGGGCCGCCATCTTTGCTCCATCAAGACTCTGCTCCAGCCGAAATCGGTTTGGCTTAGTGGATAGAGTGTCGGTCTGCAGACTGAAAGGTCTCAGGTTCGATTCTGGTCAAGGGCACGTACCTCAGTTGCGAGTACATCCGTAATAGGAGGTGTGCAGGAGGCAGATGATCAATGTTTCTCTCTCATCAATGTTTCTAACGCTCTTTCTCCCTTCCTCTCTGTAAAAAATCAATAATATATATATATATATATATATATATATATATATATATATATTTTGTTTGTTTGTTTTTTTAAAGACTCTGTTCTGATTGCCAATAGCCACTCTGAGCCCTGGCTGCCATTGGCAAGTGCCGGCAACTTCTACATGAACTCCCTCCGACCACGACACCGGCTCTGTGATGGCCTGAGGGTCTCAGCTCTTCCCACCAGAAGGCCACGACCTAAGAGACACCAGCCCTTTCACTGATTTCCCCCAGCTCAGCCTCATGCCCACATACATTGTGGCAGCCATGCCTTATTGAGCACTTACTACGTGCCAGGCACTATTCTACTCTCCTCATCCACATCAGCTCATGGGCACCTCACAATGTGACCACTACTTGATGGATGACAAAATGGAGGCCTAGAGAAGTTCAGTAACTTGATCAAGGTCACCGTTACTTGGTATGGGAACCAGGTTTTGAATCTAGGCAACCGAACAGCTGTTAAGACAAAAGTACGCAAAGCTTGGAAAGAGCTCAAAGGATGGCACTCATCCTTTCAGAGTCACACTGGAACATCAGAGACCCACCCCAGGGAGAGCCTATTCTGTAGGGGGCTCGCCCTAAAGACTGACCCCTTACAATTGATGAGGGTATTCTACCCTTCTGTGAGGGTAGATGTTAACTTGTAGAAAGCTGACGGTGATTCAAACGATTCTTGACCAATAGCGATGCAAATGAGTTTCTCTGCAGCGAGAAAGATAACTCCACAGGTTACAGTTTACGGCTCTAGGAGATTAGCCAGCGTTGTATCTAAATTAGTCATCTCATCTCAGCACTTTCCGGGACTGACTACTTCTTTCTCAGCTGCAAACCCTGAACCAGGTTGACCATCCTGCCAGTTCCCTCAAGAATCTAATTAAATCGGTGACACGGGCTCATTCTATGTTTATATGAGAGTTATATTTATAATGTTCTGAAATTTGTCTGTGGCACACATGCTTAACCACTACACTTAGAATGAAAGAAAGTTGAATCAGAAAATTCATGTTGATTACGTTTAAGAAGGGCGTGCAACCCACGATTGAACCCACCAGTCCTTGGAAGAGTAATGAGTAAACTAGTGCAAAGAATATTATATATTTACATGTGTATCGATGTATGCATTATGCTCCCACCGAAGACTGAGGATGCCACAGAGCAGCAGAAGCTGCCGTGGGAAAATCCTGTCGGTTTCTTTGGGAATTGGGTGGAAATGAAACAGAACTTGGGGCCGAAACTGGTTTGGCTCAGTGGATAGAGGGTCGGCCTTCGGACTGAAGGGTCCCATGTTTGATTCCGGTCAAGGGCACATACCTTGGTTTCGGGCGCATTCCCCAGTGGGAGGTGTACAGGAGGCAGCTGATGGATGTCTCTCTCTCATCGATGTTTCTAACTCTCTATCCTTCTCCCTTCCTCTCTGTAAAAATTCAATTATATATATATATAAAGAAAAAGAAAAAAAAAGAAGCAGAAATTGGAGACCAAGACTGGGACTTACCAAAGAGCCAGATCACCCAGGAGAGCAAATGTGTCTCTCAAAAGATGTGTCAAAAGACAACATTCAACTGAGTCAACGTCAGGTTATATAGGCTTCATTCAGCGATCCGGGGATTGGGCCTCATCCCACCCAGCAGATAAAAGGGAGGCTCAGGAGCCGGACAAAACGGAAGGCTGTTCTGCACTTAAGGGAGCGGGAACAAGGAAGTTACACTAAACAGCAAGAGGGCTGCTTATTGCAAGGTCGCCTTCCTTCAGACTCAGGGCTGGGGAGCCTTTGTCTGCCCAGGGCCATGTGGGTATTTATAACATCTTTCACGGGCCACACTAAATTATCCACTTAACGATTAACCTGCTAGTCCTAGCCGGTTTGGCTATCAGTGGATAGAACGTCAGACTTCGGACTGAAGAGTCCCAGGCTCGATTCCAGTCAAGGGCACACGCCTGGGTTGCGAGCTCGATCCCCAGTAGGGGGCACGCAGGAGGCAGCCGATCAATGATTCTCCCTCATCATTGATGTTTCTATCTATTGCTCCCTCTCCCTTCCTCTCTGAAGTCAATAAAAATCTATTAAAAAAAAAAAAGGATTAATCTGCTATATTTGGTCTAACATTTCATTAACTCGCCCCAAACGCGTTGGCAGGGCCAGACCCAATGATTCCGAGGGCCAGGCATCCCCCACCCCTGCTTTAGCGGCGGGCAGAGGCCTCTTGGGCAGGTTACTAACTGGCTGGTGCTGATCCGGTGATTCCTGGTTGACTGGTTAACACTGGCTTCTGGGAGCTGCAACTGTAATTAAGTTGTCTCTCTCTGGTCACGTGGGGCTTGGCATTATCGACTTTCTATTTGGCCTGTTGTCTTGTTTCTAATAGGTGTGGCCTCCTGAGGATTCTCACAGGGAAACACCATTAGCACCTTTACCCAGCTCATGATTCGGTGCAAACCAAGTCCCCCAATCCAAGGCTGATCATAGAACTTCATAAGTGAAATAACTACAAGAATGACTTTGTTGCTTGGAATATATAGGATGCTTAATAAATATGGAATAAGTTGAAAAAATTGCCCCCCAACGCAGAGAAATCACTTTTGAACACACACACACATACACACACACACAGACACAAACACACACACACAAATAAGTTGAACCAATTCGATCCGAGCTATTAAAGTTGTTTTCTTTAGCGGAGGAAAGATCAAGACACACATACTTAACTCCAAGTCACTGCTAATAACCAGCTAATGGTGCTAATGGAGTTCTTAATTACATGGGAAAGACGGCGAATGACCTATTTTCCAAGCGTTTGGAAATGGAAACATACATTAAAAACCCATTGCATCCTTCTGTGCTCCTCGCCTGGGGAGCCACCAGCACACCGCTGGGTCAGGGATGCTCCGGGCAGTGGGAAGTGGTGATCATATAGAATGTCATTAGAAAATGACATTGAAGTGGGAAGTGGTGATCATATGGAATATCATTAGAAAATGACATTGAAGTGGGAAGTGGTGATCATATAGAATATCATTAGAAAATGACATTGAAGTGGGAAGTGGTGATCATATAGAATATCATTAGAAAATGACAGTGAAGTGGGAAGTGGTGATCATATAGAATATCATTAGAAAATGACCTTGAGACTCGGCGGCAGTCACGAAGCAGATGGGACTTCTCTCGTTTGCGCACCTCTCTCGGCTTCCGCTGCAACCACGTCTGAGATTGAGGAATTCGATGATACGTTGAAATTGAAGAAGACAGAAACGCCAGAGAAAAGCCCACTGCCTTCAGAAGAAACGATTGAACAGGAGAAGCAAGCAGGCGAGTCGTAATGAGGCACGCGCCGCCAATACCCACAAGCACGGCCTTCTGGTTTTACCGCTTTTAGCTGTGTGACTGTGTGAGGTGCAGAGAGGTTGGATCAGCGTAAGGGACTGTGCTGCCCCTTTTCACATCAGAACTAGTGACAACGAAGGCCGCACCTGCTGCTCCTATCTGCCTGGCTGGGGGGGAGGAGAGGATGAGGAGGGAAAGGGGAGAGGGGGGAGGAACTTGCATATTGGGGACAGAACCAGAGGGTGAAATCTAGAGTAAACACTAAGCTGGTCCGAGGGGCCCTGTGGGCTGTAAAATGCAGTCTCATCGGAGTGTCATTTTTGTCCTGACCCGTGTGGCTCAGTGGATAGAGCGTCGGCCTGCAGACTGAAGGGTCCCGGGTTTGATTCCGGCCAAGGGCACATCCCCAGTAGGAAGTGTGCAGGAGGCAGCTGATGGATGTTTCTAACTCTCTATCCCTCTCCCTTCCTCTCTGTAAAAAAAAAAAAAATCAATAAAAGATATATTTTTTTAAAAAGAGTGCCATTTTTTTGTTCAAATAATTTAGTTATTGGAATACACAATTTTTAATATGCAAATAAAAAGTTTTTAAACCTGAAAAAAAGAACGTGATATTGAATATCAACTGCAATTCAAAAATAAATGAAGTATTGAAAGGAGCCATCCGTCAGGCCACACACTGATCATGCCGGCACTGGTCCAGGCCAGAGGAATACAGCGACAAACGGAATGCTCGCGCTGGCTTGCCACCTTGGAGTTTAGACGCTGGTGGGGAGAAACACCCATGAAAAAATAAAAATGAAGGGCACGTAGTAAGGTAGATTATGACATGCACTACATAGAAAAGTAGTAATACGGGGACAAGGAAAGAGGGAATTCAGGTGGGGGAGAGGCTTGTAATTTTATTTTATTTTATTATTATTTTTAAATATACTTCATTGATTTTTTTTACAGAGAGGAAAGGAGAGGGATAGAGGGTTAGAAACATCAATGAGAGAGACACATCTATCAGTCGCCTCCTGCACACCCTCTTCTGGGGATGTGCCTGCAACCAAGATACATGCCCTTGACCGGAATCGAACCTGGGACCCTTCAGTCCGCAGGCCGACGCTCTATCCACTGAGCCACACCGGTCTTGGCCGGAGAGCTTTTTGCAAACTGCACTTATGGGATCTGAGGTCCCCGCAAGGGAGGACCTGGCTTTGCTGCTGGGCCGTGCTTTTTCCCTCGGCTGCCGACTTTCCCCCCTTCCCGCTGAGGTTGGTCCAGATCTTCAGAGGCCTCAGGACGGTTTTCGTGTTTTCATTTAGTTTTCGAGTCGTGGGCTGGCCCTCCCCCTCCTCTGTTGGCGTCAGATACATCCAAATGAGAAACAGGGCCGAGTAATGCGAAGTTCCTTCAATCTCCCTCTTACGACCGTTCCCTCTGTACAGCCATTTATGATCGTGTGCTGCTGGCCACAGACACGTGTCTTCTAAAGTGGAATCCCCGTGGCTCGTGTTGAGCTGTTTTCTCGGCTCCTGTATTGACTTCCAGCCCCTTTCTCTCATCCCCTTGGAAGCCTGAACCCCAATTCTCTAAATACATTAACAACAAAAACTGATCCCATTTGGACTGAAGTCATCTTGTCGAGTTCATTCCCAGATGTCATCATCACTTAAACTTAAGTTTTGTTCTTTCTCTATAATATGCTTAGGATGCATATGTGTCCAGGCCCAACCTCTTGGCATCCAGTGGCCAGAGGAGAGCTCTCCGGTTGTGCTCTGCTCTTCCTTCTCCATCCCAGCTGACCCGAGTTGTGCTCCAGGATCAGCTGCTCTGCACTGACTCCTGGACCGAACACACTCAGTGGCTACCTCGAGATACGAGTTTAATTTGTTCCGTAACCTTAAGGCGTGGGAAACTATGAGACGCTCAAGTTGCGGTAAACTGGTGGGTCGTGTGCAGCCGGCCGATCCGCAAGATTACTCCTATCTCAAATGTTGCTCGTATTTCAAAGCAAAAATCGCTCGCTCGACGGCTCGTATCTCAAAAATCTCGTATGTTAGGGCACTCGTATCTCGAGGTACCACTGTAGTCACCCAGTCTGGCACTGTTCCCCGCCTGCTCTCCTAATGAGAAGGCTAACCCCTATTTTGTAAAACTACTGTTTGGAATTCTCTGCTGTTTCTCTTAGACGGCCTCTTATTAAAAAAAAACAAAAAAAAAAAAAAAACACCAACAACTTTGTTTTCTAACCTGCTTTAGCCTGCTTGAATAACGAGGAAGATAACCTTAGCTGTCTGACCTTGGAGGCCAGAGACTAGATATGCCCACAAGTTCAATGCCATGCCGGGTGCATTTTTAATCGGATAGAAATAGGTTGTTTCCGAGGCCAGCAGCGAGATGACCACTAAGTGCACATCAGGCTGGCTCCTGAATAAAAAGGGACGTTCTGCTTGTAGCTTTGCTTAGAATTTGAATTCATTTTCTCTAAGCCACCGCGGTGAAGAAAGTGTAACTCCCCACTCGCCAGCATCGTTTGATTGTCCCGGTTCTCTGTAACACTAACTTCATCTAATTCAACACCTGAGAAAACAGCCTCAGTGGAAAAGTGGCTTCCAAGCTCAATCAACACCTCGGTACTACCTGTTGGAAGTCGCAGAGAGGTGCAGACAAGGAACCCGGAAGGCTGGTCAACCTTGAAGCTCTGAAAGGTCAGAGCCAACCACTCACTGTCTAGTTGAGACAAAGGTAGCTGAAGCAACTTCCACCTTCTAGTTTTATGTAAATCTTTGCTATTACAGTGGTACCTCGAGATACGAGTGCCCTAACATACGAGATTTTTTGAGATACGAGCCATTGAGCGAGCGATTTTTGCTTTGAAATACGAGCAACAGTTGAGATAGGAGTAATCTCGAGGATCGGCCGGCTGCACACGACCCATCAGTTTACCGAGACTCGAGCATCTCATAGTTTCCCACGCCTCAAGGTTACGGAAGGAATTAAACTCGTATCTCCAGGTACCACTGTATTGGAATTGCCTGCCTAAAGGATATGGGTGTATCCCACAGTCTTAATAAAAGGGATAGCGAGGCCAGAGCGGGGTGAAGTCCTTCCCTTTGAGTTGGGCTCCCACCTGGCCCCCAATATTTCCAAATTAGTATTTTCTAGTCTCTTCCATTTGTGTGCGGCCTCCTCCAGAGCCTGAACGCTGAACCTGAACCCTGGATCATGCGGAGGGGGGGGTGGGGGGAACACTTGAAACTACCAAAGAACTCCTGTACGTGTGTCTGCTTATTAATTCATTTTATGGAGCACCTACTGTGCGCAAGGCATTGGGCCAGACATAGAGAGTCCGTGGTCTACAGACACCTCCATCTTCTATTCCTCCTACAACTCTTTCTCACCTACACTGTTCTCCTAGAGACCCAACCCCTATATACTCCATATTTCTCTCAGCAGTGACCTAGCCAATTTCAGATAAAGACTCCCTCGACTTTCTAGTCATTCTCACATCTATACACACATCAGCACTTAACCCACTTTGTCCCCTTCCCTCCTCCTCAAATTAAATTTCCTTTGAGGTCTTACTCTATCAACGATTCTCTCTTTTCTGCCTTCAATCTCATCCCTGCTAGTGGTTCTTTCCCAACAATATTTTTACATATTGAAGTCTATACCGAATGAAAAATTCATAAATAAGTGAACTCTTGTCTAAGTCCTTCTCTATCATCCAGCATCTCTCTCTGTCTCTCCACAGCCAACCTTCTAGAAAGAGCAATCTATCACTTCTATTCCCAATTCATCATCTCGGCAACACTTATATAACTGGTTCTCAGAGGTAAATCTATGCCCTGGCTTCCTTCAGTTACGATCAGATACGAACCGGGTATATCACTGGTTGGATGATCAAAGCCACTTCAAACCTCAGCTGCTTCAAACTGAACTCATCAACTTCCCTACAGTTTGGATCCCACCTCCACCACCTACTGGCAAGTCATTGAACCGTTTTGTCCTTCAACTTGCTCATTCACAAGCACCAAGAACTGTGAAGACTCTGAAATGGTACCCTAAATTGCAACTAGCAAGTTAGCCTGCCATAGTTTAACAGGTTCTGGGAGGAGATATAAACTCTTGGGACAGACATGAAGGTGTCAATCAATTTTGACCAAGAACAGCAAGGTAAACAGAAGCTTCATTTGGGGTCTTTAGAAACTGCTCTTGAGCCCTAATTGGTTTGGCTCAGTGGATAGAGCGTCGGCCTGCAGACTGAAGGATCCCAGGTTTGATTTCGTTCAAGGGCATGTACCTTGGTTGCAGGCACATCCCCAGTAAGGGGGTTGGTTTGCAGGAGGCAGCTGATCAGTGTTTCTCTCTCATTGATGTTTCTAACTCTCTATCCCTCTCCCACTCTGTAAAAAACATAATAAAAATAAATTTTAAAAAAAGGAAAAGAAACTGCACTTGAGTAAAAACCAAACTGTGTTCTGGGAAGTGGGGATGGGGAGAGACAAAATTTATAGACAGGGAAAAAGAGGTTTCTAAAAGTGGTTACACAGTATTTTTTTTTAAATAGCTGTGATTGGTGCTGGCAAGCAGACTTACACAGATTGCTTGTGTCTAGTTTGAGGTACACACTCTCTCTCTCTCTCTCTCTCTCTCTCTCTCTCTCACACACACACACACACACACACACACACACACACACACACAAACTCTCATTTTTAGTAGAAAGTTCAGTTATGCCGAGCCAGTTCCAGGAACTGTATCAGGATGTAGCCCAGCTCCAAAGTTGCCGGGCTGGGTGAAAAGGCGAAGGGACTAAGAAAACAAACCTCAGGCACAGACAGCAGGATGGCGATTACAAGAGAGAAAGGGGGTGAGAGGAAGCAGAAGCGGGATTAGGGGGATAAATGGTGATGGAAGGAGAGTCGACTTGGGGTGGCGAACACCTGAAACCTATATCATTTTATTAGCCAATGCACCCCAATAAATTAAATTAAAAAGTAAAATAACTGAAAGTAAAAAAGAATTCCTAATGTATATGTTATATTACTTTACGTTACAAAAAAAAATGTCAGATTCACATGGAGGCGGGGTTGGAAGGCTCCCAGCTCCACCTTAGATGTATCTCCCTTTTTTATATATATATATATTTTTTTTTTAATCGATTTATCACAGAGAGGAAGGGAGAGGGACAGAGAGCTAGAAACATCAATGAGAGAGAGACATCAATCAGCTGCCTCCTGCACACCCCCCACTGGAGATGTGCCCACAACCAAGGTACATGCCCTTGACTGGAATCGAACCTGGGACCTTTCAGTCCGCAGGCCATCACTCTATCCACTGAGCCAGACTGGTTCCGGCTAGATGTCTCTCTTGATAATATCAACCTCTGCTGCTATTTTTCTTCCAGAAAGGCCAGTTACTCCTGACAACAGCTAGTGGTCAGAGTACCAGCAAGTGTTGCGCTGATCCCTCGAGCCCCAATTTCCACGGGGAGGAGCACAAGAGCCGGGGCACCCAAACCAGGAGTGTGGTTGCACCAGAGCCTGAGCTGGGGAGGGAAGCGGCTCTTGGCTCCAGAGGGAGGCAGGGTGTCTCCCCAGGCTGTTCGTTGCTGTTGACACAAGGCAGGCCCTGTTGTCACAGCTCACTCACCAGGTTTTGTGAGTATTGAATGTTCTTTTGTGTTTGTGTTGTTGGTTTCTTATACTTTATTACTGATCAGAGAAGAAAGAGCATCAGCCTGTGGACTGAAAAGTGCCGGGTTTGATTCCGGTCAAGGGCATGTACCTTGGTTGCGGGCACATCCCCAGTAGGAGGTGTGCAGGAGGCAGCTGATGGATGTTTCTCTCTCATTGATGTTTCTAGCTCTCTATCCCTCTCCCTTCCTCTCTGTAAAAAAATCAATAAAATTTTTACAATATATTTTTACAATATATTTTGATTTTTTACAGAGAGGAAGGGAGAGGGAAAGAGAGAGAAACATCGATGATGAGAGAGAATCTGATAGGCTGCCTGCCTCAGGCACACCCCACACATGAGGGATCAAACCCACAACCCTGAATGGGGGTCAAACCAGGCCTCCTGGTTCATGGGGAGATGCTCACCCGATGAGCACACCAGCCCGTGTTTCCCGTTCCACAGGCCCCGGGCTCTCCCCACTGGGTCACCTGACTGCTTATCTCTCCGTTACACTGCGTTTTCTAATTAAACCAATCAAACCGCCGCGGGTTTCCTCTTGGCTCGCATTCCATTTGGCTCTAGAAAGACACAGGGACCAGACAGACAGACGTGGGAGAGAAGCGCTAAGAACAGCCTGAAAGGATCAACAACTTAGAAAACATTGAAACCATCTCTCCTTTGGGCAAGGTGACCAGTTTCAAAGCCTCGGAGACATAACCTCATAAAAATGGAGAGGAAAAAGGTAGAAAGGAGAAAGCACAGACACTAATTTCGGGTCTCACACAATCTTGCTTGGGTAGCCATGTCTGCGGCCACCGTGGTAGGTGTTCATAATACAACAGTAAATAAGGCAGAGTTCCTTAAGTGCCCCACAAGGAAGTCAGATCAGTAAAATGTAACACCCCCCCCCCAAAAAAAAGTCAAGTTTAAAAAAATCATGCTATTAAACTGTATACACCTATAACACTAATTTTGTTTACAAAAATATGAAAATTAATGCCGAAACCGGTTTGGCTCAGTGGATAGAGCGTCGGCCTGCAGACTGAAAGGTCCCAGGTTCAATTCTTTCCAGTCAAGGTCATCTACCTTGGTTGTGTGCACATCTCCTTGTGAGGCGTGCAGGAGGCGGCTGATCAATGTCTCTCTCTCATCGATGTTTCTAACTCTCTATCCCACTCCCTTCCTCTCTGTAAAAAAATCAATAAAATATATTTTAAAAATATAAATTTACTTAAATGGTCCCTCAAAGGTGGTTTTGCTGCTTAATGAATTTACAGGTTATTTTCTTGTTAATATAATTTCCATTCTTTATTATATTGATACTATGCATTATATTAATAAGTGACAAAAACTTAATGTTTATACCTTTTGACAGCGTATAGAATTTCAATTAATCTATTCCCTAAGGAGGTGATCTTAAACAGGTTCTTGTTTAACGCCGAGTACAGCTACTGCAATTCAGAGATAATACACAAGGTGGCAACAGAGAGTCTCTGACGTTAGTCCACCTTCAAGGTTAGCCTACGAGCTGTCAGAGCCCAATGCTTGCGGAATGGGTTTAGAATCTTTGTCAAGGTAAATAGCAATGATTTGTTGTGGGCGGTGGAAATGGCACCAAGGTGTTATAGACAGATGGGATCAGACTAGGCCTGAGTTCAGCAACCTTGGTACTTGGGGTTCTGGCTGGGAAAGAATTCGGAGCGGAGACTCACCTGTAAGAAAACATTTGTTTGGAAAGGCACAGAGGGAGAATAAGTCATTAGGGGAAGAAATGGGCTTAAGAAACAAGTTATAGGGGCCAAGGGAGGGCCCTTGGAGCTTAGGAGTGAGGAAGCTAATGTGACATGCGTGGAGAAGAGGGGTGGAGGAGGGAGAGGGCACTGGGTCCTGTCCTAAGGGTTCTAAGGGTGGAGGTCTTAAGGGAGGTCCCAGGGGAAGATCTCAATAGAATATTCATCTGCTTTCCAGGCGTGTGCTTTCAAGGTTGAGGTGTCCACTGATAGACTGTGGCACCTGGCAGGGGCAGGGGGTCACTATTCAGTGCAGCTGGTCCTGAGGTCACCTGTCTGGTTGTGCTGCTTTCCTGGGCCGGAAGCTGAAATACAACTGAGGCCTAGATGCTATCTCTAGGGGGGAAAGGTCACCCTAGAGGTGAGGTCCCACCTACAACAGTCCTTTGCTAGGCCTCCAGGTCTCTCCACCCTGGTGACCTGCACCTGGCACATCGTCCTACCACAGTTACATGCAATAATAATAATAATAATAATAATAATAATAATAATAGAATAAATGAACAAAGATGAATGTATACAATAACAAATTATGGGACGCAACCTAAATGCCAGCAGTGGAAGACTGAGTTCATACACTACGTATGACACCTCATCAATGATGAAGATCTATATTGACGGAAGGATGTCCATTATATGTTATTTTTAAGTGAAAAGGAAGCAGATCACAGAGCATTAATATGAGAAGATAACCTGTTATAATGGTTAAAGCACCGGATCGAGAGTCACACGGTCAGGGGTCCAATCCCAACCATTAGCTATGTGACCTTGAGTGAGTTTCTTAACCTCTCTGGAGGATTTCATTTATAAAATGGGAGTGATATTACTACCCCAGTGGGTTGTTGGGAAGATTAAATGAAACAGTACAGGGAAAGCACTGAGAATAGTGGCTGGTGATGCTAAGCTCTCAGCAGGTGGTAGCCACCAATATAACGTACAGTGCGATCCCACTGCTTTTTTAAATGTCTAATATATCGATGTATGGACGCATGCATTTTCTGGAAGGATACATATCAACATGTTGCAGTGGTTATAATATCTGGGTGATGAGATTGCAGGTGATAGCTATAATAATAAAACCATAATATGCTAATTAGACTGGACGTCCTTCCAGACGACCTTCCAAACCACTGCTGGCGAATAAATGTTTTCAAGTCTTTTTGGGTAGATATTCAGAAGAGGGGCTGCTGGATCATATGGTAATTCTATTCTTAAGTCTTTTAAAAAAGTATGTTTTTTTTTACTTCAGAGAGTGAGGAAGGGAGTGGGAGAAAGAGAAACATCACTGTGAGAGAGAAACATCGATTGGTTGCTTCCCTCATACACCCTGACTGGGGATTGAACCCACAATTTGAGTATGTGCCCTGAATTTCATGCAACGGGCCTCTAGTTTTAATTAAAGTTCTTAATAATTTGGGGAGAAAAATTCTGAAGGTGGCTGTATATGCTCAACCACACAGAGATCTGTACCATTGATTTTCCATACGATATTTCTAAGGGGGGGGGGGAGACATTTTACTTTTTTATGTAACAACAAAAACCATTGTTTAAAACAAAGTCCACACCGTTTAAATAAACAAGGCATCCGGCCTTCTGGCTGCGAGTTTGACATGCTCGGTCTACAGTGTATCTGATACAGTACTTTCCCTTTTAAAGAGTTGATTCCCTCTCATCTCACCAGAGCTTGTTTCAAGTCTTTCTTTCTACCCACCCTGGATTCTAGCTTGCGCTTCCAGGCTCCCCACCCTTACCCTAGGGCTGCTCTGAAGACCCAAGGCAGCGCTGCTACCCTGTTTCCCCAAAAGTAAGACATCCCCCGAAAATAACACCTACTTCCAGTTTTGCCTCTCGCTGTAATAGAAGACCTCCCCGAACATAAGGCCTCCCCGGAATATAAGGCCCCCAAAGCTACCGTCAGGCACCTGACTCCTGATTTAAAGAGACCTCGCACTGCCTGAACAGCTCCGGCTGCGCTGAGGCCAATCAGTGAGCTGGTTTGTGATGACAACGACTACTGTACCATATACAGGTCATAAATTTCCTTTTTTTGTTGTTCAACAATAAATGTGTACCATATTCTTCTTCATGGAAAAATAAGACATCCCCTGAAAATCAGACCTAGAGCATCTTTGGGAGCAACAATTAATATAAGACACTGTCTTACTTTTGGGGAAACAGGGTATTTGCTCTAGTCCCACAGCTCAGCCCCTCCAGCCCCTAGGTGGGCCAAAAGGGGTTCCTCCCATCCCATTCCTGCTTCCTCTTTCTACCCAGGCCCCCAACGCTCCTTGTTTGAGAAAACCTAATTCCCTGATTAGCTTCCCTCCAGTCCCACCATCTCTGCCTTTCTACCGCCATTTCCCTCTTTGTTCCCTTTAGATTTAAAAACAAACAACAAACACAGCTTCTCTTCCTCCATCACACCCCCGCCTCCACCCCCACCCTTACCCCTCGAAGCCCCTTCCTCCTTTGTCGGTTTGCTCCCTGGAATGAACCCCTTCTCAGCTGTTTCACCTTAGATTTTTCTCTTTACATCCTTGCCAGTTCCTTCAGAAACCAAGGTTTAGAGAGTCAAAGCTCTGGCTTACACCTGAGCGCTGTGTTTAGGGCATTCACAGCACATCAAACCGCTTTTCTTACTGCAGTTCGGGACCCGAGCGTTCAGTGCACCCCACTCAGCTGCTAACCTAACGTGACCCCAGTCACTGAGCTCTCTCAGGGAGCCTTTCAGCCTTTTCACTCCTGTCCATGTCCTCAGCGCAGAGAACAGATCAACGGTCTCCGAGTAGCAGCCTCTCCCGCTGACCCTTTGGAAGCAGAGAGAGATCAGAACTGAAGTCGCTTCCTCTGCTGACGCAAAAGGGCCCAGGCTCTGGGGACACAGGATCTGACACCGGCTCTGGCCCGAGGCAATGCTTTGCACGGCTTAGTGCTTAAAGCCTTTGGAAGCGACTGCGACTGCGTGTCTGTGAGTGAATTAAAACGCACTCAAATGAACGGAACTGGTGTGTGTATTGCAGGTTATATAATGGTACGCTTTTACATGGATAAAATACAGTCAGTGATAATAACTTCTGATTTTATTCCAAACCAGCCTTATTAATTTAGACTGCTTTAAAAATAATTTTTGTGTGGGAAACTTGTTGTGCTTGATAGCCATCTTGTAGTAAGCGCCAGCCACGTTAGCACTAACCTCGGGCTAGGTTTCTATTACCCCAAACCCTATCTCTTTCCCTATCTCCCGAAAGCCAGGCGTTTCGCCTTAGGGCTAGGGATTTTCTCTAACTTCCTTATTCCTCCTTCTCCCCATAAATACCCCATCTATTGTTGAATAAATGAAACTTGATCAGAACTTTGTCTTGTCTCCATTCCTTGTGTCTCTTGTCCCTTTCATCCCCACTCCCCCTCTAGGGTCCTCGTTGACTTCACCTTATAGTGTTTTATGTCTAAAGTGTCTACTTTCAAGGAGTTTACATCGACTTAAGAGAGCAAGATATACACATAAAATAACGTGGAAAATTGGGAAGCAACATAATAAAAATGTGTGACAATGCTCAGAGGGTATCTGTTTTTCAAGACTTTCACACTTGAGTTTTCAAATAAAATACAAGACCCACAGGTCTTGTATACAAATAATTGTTAGTATACCAGGTGTCCCGGTTAATAATGCAGATTTCTTTTCAATTGATGGAGTTACACATATGTTGATATAATGCGGTTCACGTGGTAAACATGTCCCATGTTAAAAAGAAGAGGAAGATGCCTTGGCTATTTATCTGAAATTCGAGTGAACTGGACATCCTGAACTATTATTTTCTAAATCTGAAAACCCCCAACTTGAGGCACGTGGGGTCCAGACAGGATCCAAAGAGTGGAGAGTTGGGCAGATAAGCTTCCTGGAGAAAACGAGTTTTAAGCCAGCTGCTGACAAAAGCAGCAGACGGAAATAGAAGACATTCCACATGTAGGAAGTGCGTGTCCATGGCACCGAAATCGAGATGGGCAAGTCATTCCAGGTAGGATGCAACCAGATTAGTGTAACTGGGGAAACATTTTCAAGACGGGCAAGAGACTGAGACCTGCTGTGCTGATGTGAGTGGTCGCTCTTACCTGGCTTTCTTTCTAGGGAGTTTACTTAAGGAATAGTATTCCTGGCTTCTTTGTCAAAAATTATTTGCCCTTGCCCTAACCGGTTTGGCTCAGTGGATAAAGTGTCGGCCTGCAGATCAAATCCAAGTTTGATTCTGGTCAAGGGCACGTACCTTGGTTGCAGGCACATCCCCAGGAGGAGGTATGCAAGAGGCAGCTGATCGATGTTTCTCTCC
This sequence comes from Lasiurus borealis, assembly GCA_004026805.1. Classification (NCBI taxonomy): domain Eukaryota; kingdom Metazoa; phylum Chordata; class Mammalia; order Chiroptera; family Vespertilionidae; genus Lasiurus; species Lasiurus borealis. Next base: position 86,767 of record PVJN01003887.1, read on the forward strand.
CATTGATGTTTCTAACTCTCTATCCTTCTTCCTTCCTCTCTGTAACAAATCAATAAAATATATTTTTTTAAAAATCAATAAATAAAAAGAAAAGTTTAAAAAGATGTGGTACAGGTATACTGTGGAATGCTACTCAGCCATAAAAAAGATAAAATATTGCCATTTGCAACAACATGGATGGACCTTGAGAATATTATGCTAAGTGAAATAAGTCAGTTGAAAAGCTGAGAATAATATAATTTTACTCCTATGGGGCATATAAAACCCAAACTCATAGACACAAACAGTATGGTGGATACCAGAGGGAAAGGTGGGAGGTAAATAAAAGTGGCCAAAATATGGTGACAGATGATTTGACTTTGGGCGGTGGGCACACAATGCAATACACAGATCATGTCTCATACACCTGAAACCTAAATAATCCTACTAACCAATGTCAGCCCAATAAATTAAATAAAAATATTAAATTAAATCTTCTAAAATCTATATTACCCACTAATAAATAGCTGCCATTTGTTGAAAACATAGTATGAACTCTTTTAATTGGTCCTGGTAACTTAGTGAGGTATTTACTATTACCATCACCTCCATTTTATTTATTTTTATATATTTATATATTTATTAGTAGCCTTGCACATGAATCTGTGCACCAGTAGCTCTCCAGTACCTCGCTGCTGTCTCTAGTGGCTGTCCACCCACTGTCCCTCCTTCCTATAGCTCCTCCCCACTCCCCCATCCCCCCTCATAGCTTGCTAACCTGCCCGCTCCTATAGGTCTCCACCACCTGCTTGTAACTCCCTGCCCTACCCTCCTGCTGATCTGTGATCTGGTCATTACATGATGGGTCATTACACTTCCTGGTGAAATGACCATTTGCATATTACATCTTTATTAGATAGGATTTTTTCATTGATTGCAAAGAGGAAGGGAGAGTGAGAAAGAGAAAGGAACATCAGTGATGAGAGAGAATCATTGATTGGCTGGCTCTTGCATGCCCCCCACTGGGGATCAAGGCATGTGCCCTTAATTGGAATCAAACCTGGGACCCTTTGGTCTGCAGGCCAATGCTCTATCCACTGAGCCAAACCGGCGAGGGCTCATCTCCATTTTAGTGGTAAACTGAGGCTTAGAAGGTGAATTTATGTATAGAAGGTCCCAGGGCCAGAACAAAGATTCGAGTTCACCACATTGAGCACCCTGTTCTTGGGCTTTCTGGACGCTGCATACGTTGCTGAGTCCTGTGTCTAGGGTTGCATGAAATGAGAACAGAAGCTGTCTTTGGGGACAGTTAGCATGTGGGTTCAGCCATTTAAAGAAATTTTAACTTCCAAAATATATACCAAAAGTAATTGGGGAAAGAATAGCGTGTTCAAGCCATGCCAAGGAAAAGGTATCTCTACTTCTATTCATAATTAAAAACAAACAAACCTATTTTGCAGAAACCGGTTTGGCTCAGTGGATAGAGCGTCGGCCTGTGGACTGAGGGGTCCCGGGTTTGATTCTGGTCAAGGGCATGTACCTTGGTTGCGGACATATCCCCAGTGGGAGGTGTGCAGGAGGTGGCTGCTCGATGTCTCTCTCTCATCGATGTTTCTAACTCTGTCCCTCTCTCTTCCTCTCTGTAAAAAATCAATGAAATATATTTTTAAAAAATAAAAATAAAAATAAATAAAACAAACCTATTTAACCTGATATGTTATCCCCCCAAAAAAAATATTACTGAGCCTTTTAATGAATAAATAAAAAAGGAGGAATAATGTATGTAGACAGGCAAATAGACAGATGGTCCTGAAGGGAATGTGAATGTAAACAGAAGAACTTGAACAATGGAGAGCAGTCTGCTTCTGAGAACTTCTGATGTACGTACGACGTTTGGTGCGTTTCCAACAGCGCTCAGAGGGTGCTGGCAGCGGCCCACCTGGCCGGCCTGCCAGACCATCTGGAAGAAAGGGAAGCGCGGGCCTCACGCTGGTCCGCCTGACACCGGGCACTGGCTGTTTGCTCTTTTCCTCGGTGCGTGTCAGCGAGGAGGGAACTGACTCCCGACCACCCACAGCCTCACAGGATGCAGAGTGTCTCACTGAAATATTAAAGGGGACTTTTCAGCAACGGAGGGTGTCAAGCTTGGAATGACGTGTTACCAAGTCTTCAAAAATTGGTCCGAAGTGTATCCCTCGGTCTAATTTAAGGCCCGTGTTATCTTTTCCTCCAAATGTGACTCAAGAAAGCCATCTTTATCACGCTGCTTGTATCTGGCGACCCAGACTGTACGTCTCTGACTGAAATATATAGCTTTGAGGTTGGAAACTGTTATCTCCCCCAAACATTCTATTCTGGGAGGAAATCACTTTGTAAAGCAGCAAGAGATCAGCCTAATTCCTTGCTTCTTTCTAAAAAACAAAGATACAACATGCACCAGGATTCTTCAGACACCAGAGATAAAAGTACTTGATGGTAAAACAGGTGATTTTTAAATGTTACAAGGTTCGTGGGCAGAGTGGGTACAGAATAGATTTGCAATAGCCCTTCCCCTGTCTTGAAGGATTTATAACCAGTGTTGTTGTTGCTTTGGGATTTTTTTTGTTTTGTTTTTTACCTTGTTTGAAACTAGCCCACAGACTATGCATTGTGAGGCCACTTCACTATCACTTTTCCTGCTTTATGACCACCACTAGTGTTGTTTTATCACAGTTTCACTGGATTTCAAGCCTGCCACATGGGAATAAGAAACAAAATATTAAAAGACTAGGGAAAATTCAAAACTAATCACAGCTTAACGCAAATGTTCTTTCTAAAAAATAAAAACCTTAAAGGGAAAAAACTCACATAGATTCTCTAATAAAACACAAAGGGGTGAAATGGGAAAAAATAATGAAAACTGAGAAAATATGAAGTAACATAAATATAGGTAAATTAGGAAATCTAAAATTGTTGTAGTAGATATCCCATTTTCTCAATTTTTCCACTGAAGAGATTATATCAATATTTTGTATACAATTAGAGAAATAATATATGTTAACTTGCTAAGAGAAAAAACTATCACTAACAATGAAGTCCACCATCACTCTTTCACATCACTGCCACTAGAGACCCGGTGCAGAAATTCGTGCACAGGTGGGGTCCCTAGGCCTGGCCGGTGATCAGGGTCCATCAGGTTCCCCACTGCCCTTCCTCCTCCTTCCTTGGCTCCCTCAGCGCTCCGCTGACACCACTGATTGTCCACCATGTCCTGTGTCGCCCCCTGGTGGTCAGTCACATCATAGCGAGTAGTTGAACTCCAGGTCTCCCAGTTGAACTCCTGAGGGGACACTTTGCATATTAGCCTTTTATATACATATAGGTTGTTGGTGTTATCATACTTATTTCAGTCTTCAAAAGCACTTATTTATTACTCACATGTCTCTTCATTATAAGTCGGAGCAATGTATATTATAGATTTTTTTCATTCGTTTCACAAATATAGCAGTGAATTTGACAAACTACTGTGTTATATGCCAAGTACTGTGTTAGACACTGAGAATACAAGAATAAGGCAGATGGTCCTGCCCTGCAGGAAGTGTTGGGAGAGACCAGTATCTAGAGAGACAATTTGAGTACAATCAGATTAGGAACTAATATAATTATAACTATGATAACTCCTAGAAAGGATAGGGTGCTATGAGAGAACATAAAAGGGGAAGCTAAATTTGAATGTTTATTTTACCAGAAACCTCACTAAGATATTTAGTGTTGATAAAATAGACATGTTGTTTCTTGTCTCCCAAATTTTCCATCCTTCCTTACAATTTGGCAGGGTCATGTGATTGGTTCTGGCCAATGACATGGGCTGCAAGGAGAAATGTGTCCCTTGTGGGGGGAAGCATTTAGGACACATTGCTACTCTCCAGCTCTTTTCTCCCCTGCCCTGAAGATCCTGGAAGCCGCGTGTTGAGATAAAGGTTCACAAGAATTTCACAGAAATCATGCTCATTCTCATGCCATGTCTCCATTTTACCAATGGAGAAATGAAGATACAGAACAGTTAGTGAGTTACCTAAAACTATCAATAATAAAATAGAATATCCTGCCTTCTTATGAAGAGCTGTATCCAAAAGACAAGTATATTCCAAAAATAGCTGGAGACCTACAAACTCCAAAATCAGTTTAGTGGAGCACAACCAGGACATTTATTTAATTTTTATTTTAATCTTTGCTGTTAATCTTCACCTGAGGATATTCTTTTTTTCATTGATTTTTAGAGAGAGTGGAAGGGAAGGAGAGAGGGTGAGAGACACACCAATTGGTTGCCTCCTGAACAGGCCCCAACCAGGCCAGGGATTGAACCTGTAACCCAGGTACGTGCCTTTGACTGGGAATGAAATCCTTTGGTGAGTGAGCCAACGCTCTAACTATTGAGAAACCCTAGCCAGGGCATGACCAGGAATTTGTAAAAGATAAAAACAGACTAATCTAGAGTGGAAAACATTCTGGTACTTTCCATATATTAAGTATTGTTTTGGGAAATTTTTGTTTAAAATACACAAACACATACATATATTGCCTTACACATACACACACATATGCATACATATGCATTGGAGAGTTGTCATTTAAATGCTTTCTTTTACTGTTATAGACAAAAATTTTGTGAAAATGCTGCATTACATTGCACAGTGAGTTGCTTAATGAGTCATTTAGAAACAACATAAAAATATTAATGTAGAGAAACCAAGATGGAGGCATAGATAAACACCTAAACTGCTGCCTCGCACAACAATATCAAAACTACAACTAAAAGACAAAATGGACACCATCCAGAACCACAGGAAGGCTGGTTGAGTGGAAATTCTACAACTAGAAGGAAAGAGGAAAGTACATTGAGAATCAGAGGAGCTGCTAACGGTTGAGGAACAGAGACATGCGAGCATGTGGAGAGGACGGGTGGCTGAATGCATGGATGGCTGAGTGCGCAGCTGGCTTTCTAAAGCAGGAAGGAGGCGGAAGCTCCCAACTGCGCTAAACTCCAGTTCCGGGTGAGTTTCTGGGAACCCAGACTCATTTGGGGAGAAACTGGACTATCATGCAGTGGGCAAAACTTGAGGGCAGCTCTCTCTCAGAGGTGCTTACAGTTATTACCAAGGTACATTGAGACCCAGGAGCCTCATAGGGCAGGGTGGATGGGAAGCCCTGAGACTCTGCCCCATCCAAGCTGAGCACAGAGGCTTTTGCAATTTTGCAAGTCTTGTCCCATAAGGGTGACTCCAGCACAGAAGCTCTCCCAGCATAGACACAGCTGATCCTCACAGCCAATTGGCCTGGAGGTCAATTCCTCCCAGTGATACCAACCATCAAGACTTAACATTGTAATTAAAATACCAAGAGCAAAAGACAAAGAGAGAATATTAAAAGCAGCAAGAGAAAAACAGTTAATTACCTACAAGGGAGCACCCATATGATTGTCAGCTGATTTTTCAACAGAAACTATGCAGGCCAGATGAGAGTGGCAAGAAATCTTCAAAGTGATGAATAGCAAGAACCTACAACCAAGATTACTCTACCCAGAAAAGCTATCATTCAGAATTGAAGGTCAGATAAAGAGCTTCAGAGATAAGGAAAAGCTAAAGGAGTTCATCAACACCAAACCAGTATCATATAAAATGCTGAAAGGTATTCTTTAAAAAGAGGAAGAAGAAAAGGGTAAAGATAAAAATTATGAACAAATACATTACTATCAACAAGTGAATCTAAAAATTAAGTGAATTAAAAATCTGATGAACAGAATAAACTGGTGAATATAATAGAATCAGGGGCATAGAAAGGGAGTGGACTGACAATTCTCAGGGGGTGCAGGAAGAGACTAGACAAAAATCATACACCTATGGATAAGGACAATGAGGGGGAGGTAAGGGCTGAGGGTGGGTTGGGAACCAGGTGGAGGGAAGGTATGAGGGGAAAAAAGAGAAATAATTTGTAATAACCTGAAAAATAAAGATTCATTAAATTTTAAAAAAGAATATTAATGAACAATTGAAACTAATATAAAATACTGAATATTAACTATAATTTTAAAATATTTTTTATTAAAAATTTAAAAAAGAATTGGATGCATTGTTTTGATACCATTTAACCAGAAGCTTTGCTATCAGAGGCAAGATTAAAAAGCATTATGGGCCGAAACTGGTTTGGCTCAGTGGATAGAGCGTCGGCCTGCGGACTGAAAGGTCCCAGGTTCGATTCCGGTCAAGGGCATGTACATTGCGGGCACATCCCCAGTAGGGGGTGTGCAGGAGGGGGCTGATTGATGTCTCTCTCTCATTGATGTTTCTAACTTTCTATCCCTCTCCCTTCCTCTCTGTAAAAAGTCAATAAAATATATTAAAAAAAAAAAAAAGCATTATGGATTCATTCTAAGATGCCAAAAAAAGAAATTGCAAAAACTGCCGTTAAGTGTTAATTAGAATAATATTAAATGTAAGAGAAAATATAAGGGAATCCTGCTCAGTAGGAAGATGAAATTTAGGATTTGAATTCGCTCATTCATCCACCTCTTCATTCAGAAAATATGTATTTAGCACCCACCACATGTCAGGCATCGGGCTAGGCTCTGAGGAGAGAACTATGGTAAGCCAGAAAGGTTCTCTACCTCAAAGAGTTAAAGTCAGTCCTCTTTTCCAACTGACTAGGACAAATAGCTGGGCACATGGCATGGCTCAAGGTGGTACAAAGAGAATGTCTACAATCTAAGCCTGTGTTGTGCTATTTACATAACCCATCATGATGAAGGAGTGTCCCTCACAGAAGAGCCAACAAGTGCTAAAAGGGTTACTCACAGTAGTTATGGCAAATAAATTTCTACCTCTAAACATTTATGTGAGCTGAGGCCGGTTTGGCTCAGTGGATAGAGCGTTGGCCTGCAGACTGACGGGTCCCAGGTTCTATTCCAGTCAAGGACATGTATCTTGGTTGCAGGCACATTCCCAGTAAGGGGCATGCAAGAGGCAGCTGATCGATGTTTCTATCTTTCTTTTTTTTTTTTTTTTAAATTAAATCTTTATTATTCAGATTATTACATTTGTTTCTCTTTTTTTTCCCCTCCATAGTACCCCTCCACCCAGCTCCCACCCTCCCTCTGCCCTTAGCTCCCTCCCATTGATCTCATCCATAGGTGTATGATTTTTGTCCAGTCTCTCCCTGTATACCCTTCACCCCTTTCCCCCTAAGAAT